>JAWZYV010017143.1:0-35873 GCA_038373885.1 Cheiracanthium punctorium | reverse complement strand
CTTATTTAAGAAGTTTTTGTGTATCATAAATGGATCAAAATAACAGAAGGTCAGGCACGTAGCCAGGGAAAATTTTTCGGGGAGGGATATGAACTGATATGTGTACTAGCTGACCCGGCAAACGTTGTTTTGCCATATAAATTATTCCTAGGATTATTTTAGTAGAAAGAAATGACTAACTTATTGTAAGTTTGTGAGGATGTGGTATATGAGTGGAAGAGGCATGGAGCGCTGTGAACGATGCTGGAATATAAAAATAACACAATACCAAACATATATTTTTAATTCATTGTAATTTATTCTTTAAATTTATATATATCGCTAATTACAATAATTTTACTAAAAAATAATATCAATCCCTTAACGCAATAGAGTATACAATATTTTTTGTTATCCCATCTTTAGATAACTTAAACAAACTGGATGCCCACTCTATGGTTTGCCCACTCTATGGTTTGCCCACTCGAGAGCATGCCACGTATAACTGTCCGTGTGAAAAACATGGCGTGCTCAAATCTAATCCACAAACAGACATAGTTTGGCCTTGAGACTTATTGATAGTCATTCCATAAAAAATTTTGCCCCCCCCCCCCAAAAAAAAAGGATGAAAATCTGAAACACTTTCAGATTTTAAATACGCACTATAGTGCTATATATTAAAATCGTATCATAATTTATGCGTCGTCCCTATTTTTCGTCCTTATTCCATTAAGTTGGAAAGTGTTATCATTATTCATGACTGTGCTGTATTTTTCTTCCTTATTTTATAAAACCCATCTTTGGAATCGAAATCTATCTTAAAATCGCCTACTAAAACTGTTTCACAATCTTCGCCAAGTATATCAAAACTATACTTCACCGTTTTGATATATTGTTTCCTACTTTAACGCCTCGACTCTCGCCAAGGAGGCGATGATTAAACATATGCAGTTACCATGACGATTTTTTGCATTTATGTAGAAATCGTAATTTTAGAATTAAAATGGCGATTTGGAACAACATGTAAGTACAGCATGCCGTTACATTTTTATTTATTTTGGATTACCAATTAATGTAGTTTTAATAATTAAATGTCTTCAAATTCCTTAACTGGCGCGTTTATCGCTAGTTTGTTTACTTTAGTTATCACCTAGTTCTTTTGGGTGCGTTGAAAACGGTACTTACGTATTATCCCGGCGGTCACTTCCGCCAAACTACTTTTTCGTAGATTTTAAATACGTTGCCAATCGTATTCCAAACCATCAACAATTTTTCATGTGCCCGGCATTTATCTTGGTGAAAAAATTGCTTGTCTTGGTAGGACCGCCGGGATAATACGTAAGTACCGTTGAAACTTGTGCATAACTCCCAGAGACCCATGACTGCAAAGCTCGCCAAAGTACGGGGATTTTTTAGGTTGGCGAGAGTGGGGGCGTTAAAATAGGAATCAACTCTTTCTTGTACCTAAAACACATCTTTGGAATCGAAATCTATCTTAAAATCGCCTACTGAAACTGTTTTACAATCGTCGCCAGGCATATTCTTCCTGTAGGCATATTCCAACTATACCGCAAAGACATTTTAAATGCTGTTTGAAAGGGGCATCATAATCCACGAGTGTACCGTGTTTTCCTTCTTGTTCCAGAGCACTTCTTCGGAATAGAAATCTATATTAAAATCGCCTAATAAAACTCTTTTACAATATACGCCAGGCGTTTTCTAAACTATACGCGAAATATATTTATAATAAACTAGCTGCTACCCGCGACTTCGTCCGCGTCGGCTTTAGAGTTAGGTCCCAAAAGAAATGAAGCATGTGTGAATAATACATATGTTTGCGACAAAAGAAACTGCATTTAAATATTATTTGCTTTTTACTTATTTTATATGAAGTATAATGCGTGGTAGTATACTTCATTTAAAATAAGAGAGTAAGCAGAGTTAATAAATTTAGATTTTTTTCAGGCATTTGGCGAATACATTTACGACAGTATTTGCTAACTGTTTTTGTTGTTCTTGTGAAAGAAATATTTATGCTATAGCATGAATTTTAGCCTACGCTAATCAGGAATAGTGCAGCTTTTTCTTAGCGAAAAAGTTTTAGAATCGGTTCTATAGTTACAGAGATACCCAGAGAGCGTAATGTATTAGAATTTTTTTTGAGTGTTCCTGTAAAGGAACTATTTGCACTACATGTACGAATTTTAGCCTATAATACTCAAGAATAGTGTAGCTTACTAACAGTGAAAAAAGTTTTGGAATCGGTTCAGTACTTACAGAGATACACATAGAGTGTAATGTAATTCTTATGAGTATCCCTGTAAAAGAACTATTTGTGATATATGCATAAAAGGTAGCCTATAACACTCAGGGTCCCACCAGTGTCTAAGAAGTTCTACTCTCAAAACTGGAAGGCTGGAAGTGCCAGGTTCAACCCCTGGTCAGCCTGTCGACCTAGCCGCTCGCAGATTTTCGCGGTTTTCTCCAAAACCTCGCGTAAATACGGGCTAGGATCCCTTAGAAAGTTCCCCACAGAGGAATAACCCATGTAGGCCTAGGACCCTAGTGCAGTCAATCGGTCTTAATCCACAAACAAACAAACAATAATACTCAGGAAATAGTGTAACTAAGTTTTAAATTCGGTTTAGTAGCTATAATTCCATAGAGCGCAATACATTAGAATTATTTTGAATGTTTTTGTAAAAGAATTATTTATGCTACATGCTTGAAAGGTTGCCTGTATGTTAATCCAGGGCATAAGCTATCTTCATTACGAATTTTTCCAAATCCGTTCAGCAAATTGTGTGTGATTCAGTCAAAAACATCTAAACACACAAACGTACACATTTTTTAATGACTATGTCATTTTATCTCTCAATACCCTTATTGAAAAATGTGTCCCAAAAATGCGACATAATAAAGCGACATAAAAAAGCGACACAATTTTACATGTATTTAAATACTATAAGTTCACAACAGCTTTAATATCGAGATTAAAACAATCTTTAGTCTCGATATTGTTACACTATTTCGTAAGCTGTAGAATATGCTCCACATGTATTTTTTACATATATTCAAATATTATTAGTTCACAACAGCTTTAATCTATTGTTACAATATTTCGTAAGCTGTAGAATATGCACCACGTGTATTTTTCTATAAATAGGTTACACTCATAAAAATTTCAACATAGGGTTACCAGGCGAAATACGCGAAAGATGAGCGATAAAATGCCAAGTTAATTAATATAGTTTTAATATAGCAATAATAAAACTAAAAAATTAGGGGGGTTCAGGGGTATATCCCCCTAACGAGGCTCGAACAGCCGAGTTTTTATATTATTGGTAGGATTTGGAAATTAATGAAGTTTAAAAAACACATTTGGACTTTTCTTTCTAATGCTTTTTAATTTGGCGTAAAATCAACATAATTTCCATACCATTTCATGTTTTTCAAATGCATGTTTATCTGAAAATAGAATTTCAGCTTTATTTCAAAAGCATAAATCATTTTGTGCGAGCGATAAAACGGTTTTTAATTAATAATTAGAAAAGTATTTAAAATTTCAACATTCTGAGCCTCAGGTGCACAGTTATGGGCTTCTATGCTCAAATTTTCAAAGCTCTGCTTTCTTTAGATTTGTCTGGAGAACATTCATTTTTATTATTATTGATAGATAGATTTGGCATAAAACTGGCATAATTTCCGTGGAATTTAATGTTTTTCAGATGCACGCACGCGCTTCTTTATTGAAGCAATAGCTTCTTGTTAGCTCAAAACATGAATCATTTGATTGATACGGGCGAAACTCGCCAAGCATGGCAACGTAAAAACGGTTTTTAATTAATAATTAAAAAAGTAATTAAAAATCTAAAATTTTAATTAGCCTATAACCAACTCCAGGGTCCCCTCTATATCTAAACCAAAATGCATCCTAATCGATTCAGCGGTTTAGGCGTGAAAGCGTCATAAATAAACAAACAAACAAACTCACTTTCGCATTTATAATATTAAGTTAGGAAGGATTGTCACGTTTTGGCACCACATTTAGCGATCAATTATCAAAAATTGTAAACCCTTGTGCGACTTTCAACATTTTATTAACACCCCCCCCCCCCGTCTCCACATTATCTGGCAAACACATTTGAAAAGTGACTCGACATGCTAATGTCTACATAGAAATCCTGATTGAAATTAATAGCACTCTGGGGCTAAACATTTTGGGGTGGACCGCCCTTATGACTTAGGGGTATGAGACATAGTTAAAAACCTATTCTCAGACCTAACTAATATACATAGAAAATTTCATTAAAATTGGTCGAGTGGTTTCGGAGGAGTTAGGTGACTAACACTGTGACAGGAGAATTTTATATATTAGATAAACAGACGGTATTTCTGCACGGCATTAATCTTATTTTTCTTTTAAACTCAAAGGCAAACCTAATCAATTAACATTGCATCATTAAAAGTGAAATACAATTTCTGAAACTTCATTCCTCACAAGATGAATTAATTATTCCCACGTTATGGCTCGTCATGCGATTGTTTAACCACATTTTCGAGTGTTAATTAGCACTCGAAGACAAGACTTGAAATTCTACATTGTTATCAGGTTTTCGATTTGCCTTTAGGAAAACTGTCCCTCCCAGTAATTTCTACCCATTGTTCCAAAGAATCTCTGTGCATATGATAAGAGTGAGCGCCTCAAATCCCTAAATCCATAGTGCAGAAACAAAAGGATTGGTAATTTTAAACTAAATCAAATCATTTGAATGAGGTACTAAATCGGTAGAAGTGATTGAGTATAATCTTCTATCTTTTCTTTCCTCTTTACGCCTGTCAACAGGCATGCTTATCTAATCTTAGGTTTCAGGATTACAAATACTTTTACAGAGGAGCAAAAAATAAAAAAATAAAAAGCAAACCGCTTCGAATAGTTGGTAATTAGTAACCTATATTAGAAAGCATCCCGCTGTAATTTGATTCGATGTTTACTCCTATCATGAAGGAAGAGGAAAAAAAAAGATAGTGAAAAGCCATTCTAGTGATTTTAAATTACTCTCCAATAACTATTTCTCTGCTGTGTTAATAACACTTCTGTAAGGTACTCCATGCAAAATTAGGTCAATATTCCCATGATCATCGGTTATTTTTTTAATTTACGAGTCTTCCACCTGGATTCCATGTTGTTTCTTAAACTTGCGTGGGTCTTGACGTAAAAAGGCGGATGCTTGTACACTAGTAAGAATGCTCCAGGGCTACTGAGATCCCATTTGAGTTCAACAGGCTCCATTAGTTGAGTGTGTACTGATTTAGTCACGTACACTGGACATTAAAATTGTCGATATTTGGTATTAAATTAAGATGGCCAATTGCAGTTTAAGGTGCTGATGTCAGGCTTCATATCTATTTTCCTTTACCTATATAGTGATTTATACCGGTAGGTTTACCTTTAAAAAACATTTCAATATCTGTAAGTATAACTGATTATGCTTTGAGACTTACCATTCAAAAGAAGCAAAACATAATTTATTAAGGCCGACAGTATTAAGGTACATTAAAAGCTTTTTCGGTATTTATTGGCTAATGTAACTTTGTATATTTATATACTGCTGCTTGATTGGTAATAATATAAAATCAATGTTAATATTAGCTTAATTCATTAAGAAAATAAATAAATATACTTATTAATGATAGAATCCAAAAGAGTCCATGCTCATTACATTTTATTGAATCTTTCAGAAAACCGGTAAGCATTTCCTTCATAAATGTTCGAATATAAATTAGTACTTTTATTAGAGAGATTAAAAAAAAAAAATGTTTTACTAAACATTTTACTGAAAATCGCATATGTTTACCAAAATATATATTTCTTGCTAAAATTTTGATTGTAAATAAAAACCGAATACCAATATTTGTTGTAGCTATATGAAGGGAACTTTAGAAAAAAATTCGATGTCAGAGGCAAAAGTTGATGCGCATGGAGCCTTTTTAAACTAGATCATTAATTAGGATATTTTAATTATTTTATTAATTTAAGTCTGAGATGATATCATGACGTCAATGTCACTTACTATACCTAATATTTTCTCTTAATCAGTTAACTTTTTTTATTGTCATATATTGAAAGGATCTGAAAAGGACGAAAAATCCCTTCAAAATTAGGGAACGGGTGGATTTTTAGATTTTTAAAGCAGCGGAGATTTTTTCTATTAATATTTTTTTTTTACATAATTATGAAAATTTTCAGTTGATTGTACCAATGGGGAGGAATTCATTATTTTTTCAACATAACTTTGCAATCTTTTTGGAGCAATGACGTATAGTAAGTGACACTGACGTCATAATATCATCTCAGACTTAAATTAATAAAATAATTAAAATATCCTAATTAATGATCTAGTATAACGCAGAATTGTTACATCTAGATTTTATTTATAAGGTAAATGAAAAATGTTAAAGGCGAGAATGTGTTCCATTGCTTCGTCTTAATTAATGTCAAAGTGAATGAATGGCATGGCCCCCACAAGGGTGAGGCTAGGCGAACCCCTGTGTCCAGGGCTCGGGCGCAGCCCTACAGAATTTAACTATTTAATCATTATAACTTAATTGAAACTAGAAAAAATATTTCGATTTTTTCCCCGCATCTAATGAAATTTTACAAGAGAGATTTTACGGCTAATTATACCTTAAAATTTAAATACATATTTATGATAAACAGTTTATCATAAGCGTTTAATAAAATTGCTGGTAGTAGTTATCGCCTTTTTTTGTGTTGTGTGAGCTTTTTTTTTTCCTACTAGTGTAGTAAATTTCGCTGACTTTAATCCGGTTTCCTACAAAACTCAGTGCGGATGAAAAGATGCATCAACAACTTCAGCTAGAAGCATCAAATGAATTAAGATCTATTGTCTTTCCTGTTTTGGATTTTATCATGACAGATTTGATTTTCGAGCTGTGAATAAATTTTGCCATCTGTTTTCTTTAGTTTTGGCTTTAATGGACAAGAAAATGATGAACTGAAAGTTAAAACAAACAATACTGTCTGGATATTTCAGACTTTGCAGAGTCTGACAGTTTAGTCGGAGAAATTCTACACATGAAGAGATTTTATAGCACAGTCTTCCAATCAGAAACGGACCGGATGAAACTTCTCAATTTCATTTATAATAAAAATTTTCAAACATTTCTTTTTTTGAATCTGTGTCCTGCAGTCAGGCTTTTTTGTACTATTCCAGTAACAGTGTGTACGGCTGAAAAGTTTTTCAGTTGACTGGCGAACTCTTTCAAAACTTGACAAAGGAGCACAACAGGCCACAGTCGTCTTAACCTTTTAGCAGTTGAAAACAAAAAATTGGCCACCACTCTTAACTTTTCCCTCGTCGCTTATCATTTTAGTCAGAAGAAAGCTCGGAAGACTCGCATTAAATAGTCTTATTTGTAACCAGTATCTAAGATCCACATAGATCCTAATTTTCGTTTTCAGTAACTACTTTCTTTTTAATTCTTACAAATATGCTTTAAAAATAAATACAATTGCTATGGCCGATTTTAAGTAAAATAATTTTAATAATAAAAGTTTAGTTTGGACTTGTAAAATAGTTACCATAATCGAAGAGCTGATTGGAAGACCATTAGTAAATTTTAGATATCAAAAATTATTACAATGTCTTTTTCACCAGTTCATTTATTTCCTTTTCGTCTACTGCAAATTGCCTTATAGTAGGGTTGGCAGAACCAATGAACGTCCAATAGTTAATGCAGTCTTGAACATGTTCTTTCGCACGGAAATCTCTATTTTATAAAAACGTCAACATACTCATCGATTGAACTGTTCAATTATACCTATTTTCAGGTTAAGTTACATTCTAAAAATAATATGGGTATGATATAGCCATGCAATAATAATGCAGCAGGCGACTGTAAAATGGAAAGGCGGGGAGCCCGTCTCTGATCCTGGCTAGAACCCCTGGCTCTAGGACCCGTAATCGTATGTGGGGGTCATGGTGAATGGTCAACGTTATACGGAAAAAAAGGAAAAGAATTGTTCAATTCAGCAATTTATAGGGTGCTGTTTTAACTAAATAATGTACCCAAACTTCACTGAATGTAAGAAAAAAATTTGTTAATTCAAAAAAATTACATTATTTAGTCAAATTATCGTCTATCAAATGTTTGTAATCCACGAAATTGGAGAAATGGTGAGGTGAGTTTGAAAAAAATCATCGCCTCTTTCGAAGTAACACAGTTACAAGCCGCCGTTTCGCTGGCCATAGCATACGCCTCAAGCAACAAATTTATATGAAAATGGCATAAAAATCCACGAAACATTTTTCCGCATACATGTGGGTTTGGGTTGACTGTAAAAGCGATGGAAAATTATTCTACGAAATAAATTAGCCTTTAAGAGATGGCGTCAGCGAAAAAATACCTATTTATTTAAGCCTCATTAATAAAACCCTGTAAAATAAATGGATTCTTTTTATTCTTACTAATATGCTTTAAAAAAACATATATACCTGATATTTAACAAGGAATTTATAGTTCTTTCCTTTTAAAAATTTTCTTCCCTCAGAAAGTACTCACAGCTATTTGATGATGTGATTTTTAAAATTTAATAAAAATATTTTTATAAAGGATGAATATACTTTCAGTTCCTTTGCAAGTTTTTCTATATTTTACATTTTTTATTTTATTTTTGGTTATTTTCTGTGCAAGCGATTCGCAAAAACTTAATGTTTTTATTAATATCGATCCACAGATGAACCTTTTCCGTGGAGTACTGCTTTTGTTCAAACTGTTGTCCAGGGCAGGGGCGTAGCCAGGGGGGGGGGATATCGGGATATATCGCCCCCGAAATTTTTGGATTAGTGATGAAATTCCGTCTATTTATACAGATATAAGTTCATATCCCCCCCCCCCGAAAAATTTTCCTGGCTACGCGCCTGATCCAGGGTGATGAATTTACCCGATGTTTTTTTTTTTAATTATTACCCTTAAACTTGACAGATCTGGCAACTATTCTGACACACTTTAATTCAATTTTTTTACATTCTCATTCCTACAGCAAATTCCTTACAGCAAATGTTGAAAATGTTTGCCACCATTTTTATTGCAAAAATAAAAACAATTTGGGTTTTCCGGAGAAATCCTGCAAACATCGATGAATTAAAACAAACTATAACTGTAGAAACATAGAAAATAACACCAACATTGCTGAGAGTCAGAAAACTTGGTTCGATGTTCACGTTTGCATTCAAAATGATAGAGAACATTTTCAACATTTGCTGTGAGGAATGATCATGTAAAAAATTTGAATTATAACGTTTTTCATAATAAAAAACATCACAGGATTAAGTTACATTGTGCGCCTCCATTTCTGTTTTACCTCACAAATGCAAAGTTGTAACAGTCCAATAGAGAATATGTTGAAATTGTTCCCCACACTTAAACAAGGTTGAAACAATTATATTTCAGTTTTAGATAGTTGCCACATCCGTCAGATTTAAGGGTAACAAAAAAAAAAAAAAAAAAAAAAAAATCCATCGGGTACTCTTTTAACTTGATCACCCTGAGAAAAAATCATACCGTGCAATGTTTCTTGACATTTTCAAACCGAACTTTCAAGTAACTTCTCTTATACGTAAGCTTCGTTTTTTAAGTATAGGTTAAATTATTCTGTAAATGATATTGTAAAGTATTTCTCTCTTTATTTATGTATTTTTGTTTGTCCTTCTTTTCTTTTGTTTTTATCCCTTCCCCTTTTTTCTCCTCTCCATGGTTTTGTTCGCCTTTTCTTGTTCCCTTGTGGGAACATGCTTGTTTGTTTATCTTTTTCAGTTACCTCTACTTAGTGAGACGAAGGGTTTTATCTGATGAAGAACAAAAAATTTTTTTGGTCGAAACGATCGTAACGTCAGATAAGTAACATTTTATGTGTGTTTTTTTCACATAGTTTTTTATTTATTTTATTTCTCTCTTGGTTTGCTACGTATTAAACATTCAAAATCTTATCTTCCCTAGCTGGAGCTCACTATGTGCTCGACCTTGAATACGCACTTTCATTGATCACCCCAGTTCCATAAACCATTATCTCAACCTAGAACATTCTGAAATGGTGTGAAAAGTAGGTCTAATTGACGGCAGTATATTCCAATAACATTTTTTTTCTTTCTCATCAAGATGCGGAACAAGCGAGGAAGATATTCTGGAGCGTTACGCCTGTATACAAGAACGGATGAAAACAAGATACTGTGTCTATTTTTTTCCCTTTTTTTTTTCATCATCTGCTTAACGGCGCCGCCGAACGAAAGGTTTAATTAGTATTCCATACTCGAAAATGCTCATCCATTACTGAAAGGATGATGAACTGCCCCTATTGGTGAATGCTCCGGGATCTTGCTTTTTCTTTTAATCTTTCTTTCTGAAATGAGTTTATACTGCACTCACATGATTCGGTTTGATACATAATAATGATCGCATGCCGAAAATATTATACCTTTATCCTATTCACTTGTGAGCTTTCAGAAAATTGGTGAATGGAAACTTTTTCCCTTTCACCAGAAAAAAATGAAGTGATAATAGTTTCAGGAATTAATTTTTGACAATGTAATGAGCCTATCAGTGTCTTGCTTACAGAAGCTGTTGTCTGCAACAAGGAGTTCTTTCCAATGATTCCCATCACTAGAGATCCAAATCAGAAAGGGAAAGAATTACTGATCATTGTTGGCATGCACCATGGGATCGAGGGGACAAGTCACTGAATTTGGTGGATGGCTGAAGTGTGAAGGTCAAGGATTCAGGCTTACCACTCGGCTGTCGGTCTAATGGTCTGAAGTTTAATGAGGCTTTCACCAGATGTAACGTGAATATGCTTTAAAACTTCTTAAAATGACCACCGCCCATGGCACCCCAACTTAGGTAAATACCTCTCGTCCATGTTTGCCTTAAAACACAATACACACACTACTTTCAACTTCATTTTTTACGTCAATTATTTTTCTTCTGCACGGAAGGTTTAAAATGTGAAAAAAAAAAAAAAATTCCAAAAATCTAAGGCATTACAATCTCATTTTTGGCCGAAAAGTAACTCTCTTCGATTTTTCAGTGAAATGATTACTGCAAAAAATCAAGTGCTGTTCCTAGCACCTAGTTCATAGTGCTGTTCCTAGTGCTCCTAGGCAGATATTTCTCGTTCAGGTTTGCATTAAATACAATGCACAGTGTTGGCACGCCTGAGAAAATACCAACGACCGCCACGAAGACATGGAACCACAGATGTAGTGTACACCTACACATAATAAAATGCTGCTCTTCAGGGTCTAGTGGAGGATTGAATTCACAACTTTGTGGTAACAAATCCGATATCCCGACGACTGGACTGGAACTTACAGCTCAGTCGGCTTTTTTTCATTGGATAGGACTGACAAGATGGTGTGGTGGTATGTAATGTAAAACTCCGTCATATAACGGAGTTTTTCAGGAGCTTATTGCAAATAAAACATAAATACCTACAAGGATTCACTGTCCTCACCTCAGGTATCCAAACCTTAGGTGCCCTTTCTCTGCGCCTGTTTCCCCCGCACACAAACATACGTACTGTCATATGTACTGCTACATACTACATAATGTTAACACTATGTCAAATGAATTAGTAAATTTAAATTTAAATAAAAAAATAATACACATGGAATGGTTCAGTAGAAAATATTTTTTCCCCCAAATGCCGGGCATTTGCTCATTAAGAAATTTTTCCACCACTAAAACCCGAATTACTGGACATTTTATTATGGGATACCCAGTGGGTGGCCAGAGTTACCCCTTATAAAAGGACGGACTAGCAGACATCCTAGTCCAAACCGCGAATTGAACACGAACTCAAGATGTGATTGAATGATTCTACACCACCTGGGCAGCAAGAAAATAAAAAGTACCATCAAATATTTAGGTAACTCCATTTAAGTATCAGAAGTATAATTGCTTAATATTATGAATACCCACAGCTGAATTTTATTGTTATTGCTCTCAGTAAAATATACCATTTTATTATACATGTATCAGGGTTAATTTCACGTTTGATTGAAATGCAAAACCCGTAACCTAACGATATATTATCACGGTAAATACGAGATAGTATAAAAAACGATCCGTGTGGAATTTTTGTTTACTTTTCCTATGGTAGTGTCATACAATCCTTCCAGAAGAAAATTAAGCGAGCCCTCCCCCCCTCCCTCCTATTTCCTTCTGTAAACTAATACAACTTGGCGAAAATCGTGACTTTTTCTTCCACGACTTCTTCATCCCGAGTTGAGACGTCACGACACATTTCATCGAACTTTAAACTCGTGATTTGCTTGCACTGACATCTAACATTAGTGAGGAAACCTTGTTAATTTCAGATCTTTCGCAAATATCATGTTTCTTTCATTACCGCAAAAAAAATAATGAAATTACTATTCTTTTTCTCCGTAGCCGCTGGCATCAACGCCGTAACCTTTAGTAGTAGCCACGACTCACTTGGCCTAGATTGATTTTATGTACTTTTTTTTTTTAAGTACAAAGTACACTACAGTGAACAATGAATTTTTCATTCTTTATGTAATTTCACCATTTCACTTGTTAATCGCTTTAATGCAATAGGAAATTACTTTTCTTTACAAGAAACTTTACTGGGGTCATATTTAGAACAATCAGAGTTAATTTAAAATGTAAAAGATATCAAAAGCAACCAAAATGCATAATCGAAACTTTGAAAGTGAGTTTACGAATTGGGTCATTCGACAGCTGATGCCTATTTCTTTTTTCACAATCGAATACCACCGCTCCTTATATATATATAACGCTTAACGCAAAAACTAATTTTCTTGGGGGGGGGGATGTGTTTAGAATTAGAACAATCGCAATCCAAATCCATTTTTTAAAAATGGTAACAAGCAATCAAGCAGAATAAAGTATATTTGAAACTTGGAAATTATTTGGTCACTGTATATACCTATTCCATAAAATAGCTTAGTTTTGACAGGTTATCATAAAGAATGGACAGGACGTCATGTGACCTGGATCGAACTAGAACATAAGTTGACAGCAGTTCTAAAACGACAGTTTCCTATAAAACTGATTTTGCCTCCAGATATTTTCAAAAGCAATGATACTTGTCATTTGCGTCTTTTTGTTTGTGTTACCTCTCATTTCATAATGAATGGCCATTTTATATTTTTGACAGATCATATGCTAAACATATATGAAAATGATTGGTTAGGATTGGCGTTTTGTTTTTAATAAAGGAAATCACAGAAATTAGATAAAGAACTCATTATGACCTATTAGTTGGTTGGAGGTTGGTTGGTATTGAGACCCTTAGCCAGGGGGCTGTCGTCTCGATTGCTCCGGAGCCATTATGACCTATTATCCTGTTTCCGCATGCAAACAATACATATATAGTGGAAGGTCTGACTATTCAGTTTCACTTAGAATATTTACTCATTTGAAAGCCGACCGGATTGTATGATGGGTAAAGAACCGTACTGCGGTTTCGGGTTCAACTTACGGCGGTCGAGGTTCGATCCCCGACTGGGCGTGGATGTCATTGTATCCGTTCCTTCATAGGGGGCAACGTTGGTCCACCTATTAGGTGTCCCCATAACAAAGTGACCAACAACTCCGGCCTTAGTAGCGGCTAATGCCTCAAAGGCATTGTTAAGGTCCGCCATTTGAAAAAAATTACCCATTTGAAAAAGGCATTTCCCTATTCTCTATCCATATCCCACTCGTGTTATAATTTTTAAAACAAGGCTTTATTTCACTACATTTTTGTTTAAGAAATTTTAATTATTTCAGTCAGAACGTTTCTCTTGATCACACTGTAAAATATATTTTTGCTCTCTAAAACTTCTTTTTCGTTAATGTAATTTTGTTTCACTTTATTTATTAAAGATAAATGAAAATTCTTTACTCCTACACTAATATTATTTTTTTTTAATAAAATACAAATAAAACTAAACAATTTCTTTTCACATACATGAATGAAAGAAACTCAAAGAATAAAAATAATAATGCAACTTTTTAGTATGACTTCATTATTTACAATAAAAAGTACAATGAACTCCCGTTGAAGCAAACCTGTATAAGCTTTTATTCACATGGATGTAAGTCCATATATGTGAAGGTAACCTTTGAAATCTTTAGTAAATGATGAAACGCGAGCTGTCAAATAAAGAGATGATCAAGCTCATGAATATATTTCAATCTGTATTAAATAGTTAAAAATAGTGTTTTTTCTACTGAAACTGCAGAAAGGTTCCATTGTTATTTTGTTGGTGATCATGACATTTCTGCTGGTGATCATTCACTTTTTCACTACGTATAGATATTTTGTACTAGAGATGGCCAATGATTCGATGAGTCGAATCAGTGATTCGAATCTTGGTACTGAGTGGCTCAGTCTTTACACTCACTCTCTACTGATTCGAATCTCAAGCCCTCAAGGGAAATACATTCCAAGTGCGAAGGGAAGAAAAACTTATTTTCCCTTTGCCGTTCCCAGGGATTTTCCCTTACTCTTTCAACTCTTTTCGACTCTTTACGACTCCTTTCGACTCTTTACGACTCTGAGTCGATAGATGATTTGAAACAGTAAATGAGTGGGTGTGGGTGAGTTGGTCACTGAGTTGGTGCAGCAACGAATCTTTACTGATTCAGTGTTTCGCTCTGTTTCGGTGATTGTATACTATCGTTGAGATTCGTTAGTTTTTCGAATCTTCTATCGACTCAGAGTCGAAAGGAGCCGAAAAGAGTTGAAAGGATGTTTCATTTAATTGGAGGGGTTTTTTCGAATCTTCTATCGACTCAGAGTCGAAAGGAGTCGAAAAGAGTTGAAAGGATGTTTCATTTAATTGAAGTTTTTTTTTCGAATCTTTGGTGTTTCATTTCTTGGTTGGTGGTCGGATTTTAAAGTTTTATCTGTCTGTGGGTGTGGAGTGGGTCGAACATCGTTTGCTTTTGGCGGGTGGCATAGGCGTTACTTCCGAAGGGCAAGAGGGGTCAATCTCCCCCCCGAAAAAAAAATTAAGAAAATCCCTCCTTCCAACTTGTCTGACTGATTTAATATTTGTTTAAAATTTAATGAAACATCCCTTTTCTACTTTTAACTTTAATATATGTCCCCCTGCCCCCACCCTCAAAAAAAAAAAAAAAAAAAAAAAAAAAAAAAACGGAACGTTAAGTTTACATGGTGGCGGATTTTCATGTGAAGGGAAATAGAATGAAATAAAGTTAGGATTGTGCTTGTCACTTTTAATGAAGGATACAGGGGCGGTATTAAGCGCTCTCACAAAAGGACTTTGTAGTAAGCAAAATAACATTTCGCTTTATTGCAGCAGATTTCCTTGTTTTTTTTTACCTTGTTTTTCGTTTAAGGGGAATGATTTTATTTTCTTTCGTAATTCAGAGAAATACAAAATAGGGCCTAAAGCAGTGGCGTAGTTAGTGTTATTGACAGTGGCGTAGCCAGGATTTTATTTCGGGGTGGGCTGGGTATCAAATTTAAAGATAAAGTTGAATTGTAAGCTAAGTAAAGGGTCCCATTTTTTTGGGGGGGGGCAGCAGCCCCTCAGTAGGACTGGGCCAAAAATCGACATATCGGTTTTATTTCAACATCAAATATCCGATATTCCCATTTTCATTTCAGTGAAATCTCGAATTCGATAAAGGGCAAAAATACAGGCCGGCCAGGGGCGTAGCCAGAATTTTTTTATGGGGGGGGGTTATGACTACTGCAACTCATATATATGTATACGTGTGTATGATAATGTAGTGAAGAATATACATTTTGTATGGCAAAAAATTCCTCATGGGGGGTTATGACCCCCCTAACCCCCCCCCTTGGCTACGCCTCTGAGGCCGGCGATAAGAAAATCCTGAGATCAATACCAGCTTGTGATGCTTTTGCTACTGCTTTCTCTCGGAAAGCTTCTTCTTCTCTCATCGCAGAAAAAACAGCTCCATGGTTTATTAGTCTAATTACCATAATTAATTAACGTATATCTCGGAACCTATCCACCGGAGCGCGTTTTTATTGATTCTCGACCCCCCCTAGACTCAACACCCCACCGATACTTAAAATTTCGAATGCTTTGACACCAAACTTAACCTTTTAATCTTACAGGCCCAGGGGGTCATACGAAGCTCCCCTATATTTTCAATTTGGGCATTTTAAACACTAGCCTCCTCCGGCGGCAACTCCAAAGTCTGGAAACCATCCCAGAGCCAATTTCTACATGTTTGCAGTCCTTTTAAGCCTCAATCATGGTTAATTAGTCTAATTACCATAATTAAATAACGTATATCTCGGAAACTATCCATCGGAGCACGTTTTTATTGATTCTCGACCCCCCCTCTGGGACCCCCATCGATACATAAAATTTCGAATACTTTGACACCAAACTTAACCTTTTAATCTTACAGGCCCAGGGCGTCATACGAAGCTCCCCTGTATTTTCATTTCGGGCAGTTTAAACACTAGTTTTACTGGAGCAAGGAGGGAGAGATGCTAACTGCCCGAGAACTCAGCGGAGAAGAAACCCGATGAATGGGTGAAGGGTGTTTAAATAGTACGGCTTTCGGCGCAGAGAGAGGGAAAATTTCTTTAGTTGTTTTATTGATTCAAGATTCGAATCACTGATTCGAATCATCGAAGTAGTGAGTGAGTCGAGATTCGAATCAGTAAAATGAGTCGAACCGCCCATCTCTATTTTGTACGTTTTACACGCAGGTTTTAAAGAAAAAAAAATGTTTCGAGAATTGATTAGTATCACATCATTTCTTCATGTTTCGTGTTCAAACGTGTAATCTTTGAGAGCAGTTCTTCGTGACCCATCTTTCATAGTTTAAAAGGGAACAAAAAGATGATATATCACTAGTCCAAAGCGCTGGAGGGATCGACAGCAATGCTTAAATTAGCAACAAAAATTATGTTTATGAAAAGAGTTTTAATTCAAATGGGATTCAAAAAGCCCTAACGCCCATTTCGTATGAGTAGCGTGAACGGAGGAATACATAAACCAGAACTTTCCAATGCTAATTAATAACAATTAATCATTGAGCACAAAAAAATATATATGGAAAGATACATTATATATATTTTATGAATTTCTTTTATGTTTCATATCTCTCTCTGCCAACTTTTTAAATGTTGACTTACACAACATCCACTGTTTAACATTGCTGTAATAAAATAGATTATTAAGACTGTTCGTAAAGAAAGGCTTTTGAATAGTTTTGAAAACATTTCAGGGACTTGGGAAAAAAAGTATATATATATATATATATATTTCACAGAATCAAAATCTATAAGCGATAAACTTCGTCTTATTGAGCCTTCAGAAGAAAAAATAATAAGCACAGAAACCGCTCTGTAAACTTGATCAAGACATCGGTAATTTGAGAAAATATAAAAAAATGAGGTATATTTAATTTTTTTTTTAAAGAAATATTATTTTGTGACTTTTATGCACTTATTGTTCTTGCATTGTTTCTTGTGAAGAGGTAAACGTAGATTTTCACGAGTGAATTGTGCAGTTTGTTATCCATGACCTCTGCAATACTGGAACCGATAGTTCATTCTTTTAAAATAATGATAATTCAAAGATTTTCCATGTGATAATATTGGAGATATGCAAAAGCTGCATCATTGCTTGAAAATAAAAATAATTGAAAGTAAAAAACTAAATAAAAAAGAAAACCCCCCAAGGTCGATTTTACAAGAATGAAAAACGCTTCGGGGTGGGGTTGCGCTTTGTGGAAGTCTGGTGTTGTCAAGGGAGCTTGACCGTATTGGTATTTGATGAAAAGTATCTGCAAACTTTAAAAATCACTCTTTCGAACTAAAAAAAGTTATTTAATTATTATTATTATTATTATTTGAGTATGACCCTGCAAAGTTCAACTCGTACTTGTCAGTGAGGTTTTGGTGAATTGTGTACATGTAAAGAGAAACAATGGCTTGACCTCCAGATCGTCAAAAACGGGAAATAATATGCAGTAAAACCTCCTTTAATGGCTACCTCTGAACAACAAAAACCTCTGAATACTGGCCACATATGAATGGTACCGAACGTGGTCCATAGGATTAAAGTTAGAGCAAATTTGAACTACGAATTCTGAAAAACGGCCACCTGTCGGCATCCCGAAATTTTTTTTAACAGCTACCCAAAATGTGCTTTTCAATTTTTTTTCCAACTCAAAGTATGAACAATGTGAAGTTTATTTACCACAGCCACCTGATACACTTACTACTATTAATATCGAAAAGTATTTGGATTTGGATGTTTTTAGAAACTTTTGGAGCATATTAAAGTTTATTTTAATAAAAAATGCCAGGAAAACAACATGGAAAAAGATATTTTCCTTATTAAAAAAAAGAATAACCGCCTTTTTTACATGTAAATCATAATAAAGGTTATTTAGTGAAGCTTAAAAAACGTATTTGTGACCCTATTGTTAACTTTGTTTCGATGTTTTAAAATATTGAAACTTTAAACAAGAGCGACTTCCGAAGTACAGTCACTTTTGGACAATCCCATGAGTGACCGCTATTCAGAGGTTTCACAGCATAACTTTCACAAAAATGTAAGTATTTGAAAATTTCAAATGAAGTTATAGGAAAAAATAGCACATATAATCAGGAGATTTTAAATAATTAAAAAAATGTTTTCCCTTATTTTTTATAATATTCAGCGTTTCATGCAAACTTTAACGATACACAGAAAATATTGTTGACATACAGAAATTTTGTTTATTTTTTATGTTAAAAACATTTATATATGTATGTATATGTGTGTATGTGTGTGCGTGTATACTATACAGGGTATCCCGAAAGGTGGTAACGGGCTTTAATTATTTATCTGTAAGATAAGTGGACAATGTAAATAGAAAAACTGTTCAAAACAAAATCGGAAATAGGACTCCGTTAACAAAAGAATCTTCTCGCTATTTTTCAAAAGATTGCACTTTTTAAATTTATATACGACTTCCCTTAAAAAAAAAAAAAAAAAAAAAAATCCCAATCAGTAAGTAAAATGTGCTCCACGCATTAATGAGGCGGTGCATAAAATTTGAGAATTATATTTTGAAAAGTGCCAGAGGAGTGAAGATTAAAATTATGCTGACTAAAATCACTTTTCAATGGCTCTCGAAAGGAAAAAAAATCACATCAGATGATCGCATTACAGGGGTCGTACAGAAATTACGAAAGAATTTTTTTTCTTCTCTAGCAATAAGCGTTTATATTCAAATTCATGTATAGCCTTCGATCATCCGTATTATCTCTGATACGCTTTATGATGAAATGCTGAAAATTTGTACATCACCTCATTAGTGTACGGGACACATTTTATTGACTGGGAATTTTTTCGTACGGTGGTCGTATTCAAATTTAAAAAGTTTTTTTTTTTTTTTTTTTTTTTTTTTTTTTTAAATGAAAGAGAGGAATTTTTTTCTTAACGGAGACTTATTTTGGATATTTTTTCAATTTACTTTGCTCACTTATGGCTTACAGATAAAGAATTAAAACCAGTTACCACCTTTTTGGGATATTGTGTATACTGAGAGTTTAAAGAAAATATTTTTTTACTGCACTTGTACAAAAGAAATGAAGTTTTTTAATTTCATGGTGACTACTATAAGATAACAAATTTAAAAGAATATATATGAATATCGCGAGAGCTCAAAAAGCTATTGAGGATATACTGAACAGCACCCCTTTGTCTCAGAAAGAAACTAAATCTCGCACATTTTTGGCGATATTGGAAGCATCTGCATGAATAGCAGCCCCCGAAAAAAAAACTATCGCTCATTAAACTATGTGCTGATTTCCAATTTAGTTTGGGACCCTGGCTATTGGATGGAAATCAAGTCTATCGATCAGTTACCAGAAAGTTTCTTTAAATTATTACACAGTGTGGTGAAGGACAGCTGAATAACGCAAAGTTGAGCCTTTACACTTCTTTTGACAATTGCAAAGAGCAAAGCTGCAAAAATATTAGTATTCCAAAATTCTGAATATGAATCCTTTTTTGGACTATACCAGGGGTTCCCAAACATTTTTTACCCGCGGTACCCTTGTCAGGCTAAAAGCATTTCGCGGCACCCTTGTCAGTCTAAAAACATTTTGCGGCACCCTTTTCAGGCTAAAAACTTCCGCGGAAGATTTCCTTTAAAGCAACATGAATATGAAGGTGAGAATGAAGCAGTTTGGATGCATTTTACGTTATTTCTTGTTTGTTTGTTTATAGGGCAAATTATCAAGAAAGTACTCTCTTGGGAAAGGGATATAGAATTTTGACAATACCCCCCTTTCAGGGAGTTCCTATAAAAGAGAGGCTACGGGACAGTCTTGAACTTGACTGAAATATTTTTGTTTGAGCCCACTTAGTGATCGGTTTGGCTCACTTTCTTGGGGATACCAGTTCAGGGGAAATTATTTGATTATACTCCACCAAAAGACTTTTCTTTTTTATCTCCACGGCACCCCTGACATACGTTCGTGGCACCCAGTTTGGGAACCTCTGGACTATACAGAATGTGTGAACATTACACTTTAAATGTACTCTATTTTTTAGGCTTCCCAGAATCTTTTCAATATAAGAAATTTATTTTTCTTTTAAACACTTTTATTCATATGTATAAAAAATGCACAATTAAGTCACACTCTGAAATAATAATGTCAAACATCAGTGTAATACCTCAGTTCCCGCCATTTTAGCTTGTTTTAAATTTAGAATGCATATAACTATATTTGCTGAACTGTGAGTAAGGTAACCTGTATTATTATAATATGTATTAGGTAAAATCATAGAAACGTTCATTTGAAAAAAAAAAATGACGTTTACCGAAGAATCATTCGTAAAAATTCAGAAAACAACATGTTCAAAGATTTGTTGATGTCATAATAGCGCTATATAATTCGCTACGAGGAATTAGTTTTAACATTGTCATCCACCATAACCCTAGTAGCACAACTAGTTCAAAAAACGTTTAAATTACGTTGGAAACACGTTTTTTGACGCTAAAAAACGTGTTTTAAACGTTTTTTGGACTAATTGTGCTTCTAGCTAAGGAGTTTTATGAGCAGTATCTTTTCTCTTTGGAAGAGAAATAGAATATATTATTTAAAATATGTTTTTCCTCTCCTGCGCATGTGTTAACTACAAAATTACGATTCTATTCAACAGTCCCCGTCCAGGTGCAATTACTAAAGAAACTTGCTTGTTCTCCTTCATCGTCGCTGTCATTAGTACATTAAAAGAGCATTTTTCTTGCACGCGAGTTGATTGACTCTTAATCTGGAGCTCTAATTTAAGCGGACGAGCAATGAATTCGGAATTTTCGATTTGCCACACCTCTGATCTCGATTGCATAGTTTGAGGAGCAAAAGAAAACTTTGTTGCGTAGTCTTCTAAACTGGACAAGAATTGCTGAAAAAAAAATGGGGTCCTCTAAACTGGACGAGAATTATTAAATTAAAAATCTGAAGTGACTCCACTCGATTTTCCGGATGGCTATAAATTAATGATAGTCTTGCAGTATTAGTGTTATACATTAGTATGATTCATATTTTTGTGAAATTTAGTCGAATCCATACATGATACTCTCACCAAAATCTCACATACATTTTACAAATTACAAGTATTTCATGCAATTGTGGATGCTTTCTTTTTCCCCGGGAGAGGGTGAGACTGGAAAGCGATAATAAATAGATTATTAATTAAATCCACTACTGGTCTCATAAGTTAAAAAAAAAAAAGTCAAGTCACATTGAATAAAAGAAGTAACGTCGAGGTCTGATTGTTAATGAAAAAATTTAAAAATATTATGTTTTTTTTATTATATCTATAGCTATATTTATGACATTTTGAATCCCCAAAAAACTACTGATTTACATTAAAAAGAAAGTTGAAATTAAGGTATGAAAACGTCACTCAGTAGTCCAAGCTCTTCATACAATGACAGATACATTTTTTGGGAATGGGGGATGGGGTAGGACGATAATAGATAATTTATTAATTAGAGCTTCTTCTGGTCTCGCAAGTCAAAAGAACCTTAAGTCACGTGTAATAGAGAAAAACAGGTTTTTTTTAATTAAAAATTAACGTAAAATTGTTAAAATGTTATGCAAATTTTTAATTTTACAAGAGACGTTCCAAAAGCACGTTTCTTCTTTTTAGTTTTCTTTTCTGTTTTTTTTTTTCACACGGAAAGTTTAGTGTAAAAAAAAAAAAACACCTCGCCGTATTTTTTTGACGTAGTCGCACTCCGACATTGAGACATTTGTCGTAGCGTGCATTCAATTTGAAGAAAGCACTGTGGTAAAACTCCCATCTAACGTCACCCAAACGATCCATCTGGATAATCAGCCACAGATTGCTATTATATATCGACAAGTCGCTTAGGTTTCAAAAAACTGGCTAAGTTTCGAACTAAATAAATAGTAGATTTTCAAAAACCCAAATATCTTTTATAGCAGTGATTTTAAGGGAAGTATTCCGAACCGTAAAGTGTTTATTAAAACATTGTACTGCCATACTATGTAATGATACAACTCCGATTCACAAAATCAGAATAATGAAAGAAAATATGTTGAAGGAAATTGTAAATCTAATTTATTAAACAAATAATCAATAATATCAAATATAACTTACATACTATAAATCTGCATAATTTGTAGATTATATAAATGTAAAGTCAGATCACAATGAAATAGAAAATGTATTTAAAACAGGAAGTGAAAAAAATTCAAAATATTAGAATACTTCAAACCATGGTTCAAAAAATTAGAATAAAGTAAATAGTATAACTCGAATTTAAACTTGGAGTGTTTTTATATCCTAATCAGTACTTTGTTGCATCACGCTTAGCTTTAATGACTGCTCTTAAACGGTTTGGTATATTACTGACTAAAGGCTCACAAATATTTTTATCAATATTTGCTTATATGTTCTTCAAACTAGAAAAGTTATTTTTTGTCTCTTGGTGGAAACTTCTTGAAGTCGTTTTTTCACAATTCCCCACAAATACTCGATGGGGTTTAGATCGGGTGAGTTTGAAGGCCAAGCGAGTATATTTATTTCCTTCTCTTGGAGCCATTTAATGGTCGATTTGGAAGTGTGGGAAGAGGCTGAATCATGCTGAAACACGAAATCGTCACCACATAAATCCTCAGATGAAGGTATCGTGAAGCGCTCAAGAATGTCTTGATATACTTCTGAATCGACTTTTGTGTTAACAAAACATTACCTGCCTGGGCCTTGTGCAGTCATGCAGCCCCATACCATGGCAGAGGTCGCAAATTTAACAGAACGTTTTAAACTCGTTTTATCAAGGCTTCTTGTTTAAATCTCCAAACACGTTTACCTTGATTCCCATGAGATTCACAAAACATACTTTCATCGCTGAAGAGTACCTTTTCCCACTCATCTTGACTCCATAATAGCCTTTGTTTACACCATTTAACTCTTGCAACCTTTTGCTTAGCTGATAAGAGTGGCTTTGTTTTAGGCATAAGCGATCTAAAACCTAATTTTTGAAGCCGTCGTAATGTTGTAGATTCCGCGGTATTTATACCCGCTTCTTTCCATTTTCTCTGCAAATATCTCACACTTCGAAAGCGATGTTTCTTCACAAGCATTTTTAATTTCCTTTCATCTCTTGCTGGAGTTACTGGCTTTCGACCACTTTTAAAGTGTTTATTTTGAAAACACTTATTATTTGAATACTTTCTCAAAACTCTACTCACACTTGCTTGAGAACATTTCACTTCCTTTGCTATAAACAAATGTGTTTTTCCTTCTTTGTGAAAGTACACAATTCGAAATTTTAGTTTCAGATAAGTCGCTCTTTCGTCCCATATTAAGCAAATACTGAACTAAAATCAAATGCTAAACGATTTTTCATTTTCAGCGGAACACATTTTATAGTCCCGCACATGTTAGTCTCGCAGCTGTTCTCTAAACCAATAGGAAAATAGTTGCATATTCTAATTTTTTGAACCATGGTTTCCAGATATTCTAACTTTTTAAATAGTTCTAATATTTTTAAATAGCTAATTATTAGTGTGACAAATCAAAATAAACATTTATGTTATCTTTACAACTGTATTGAAAATATTTAGACACTTTAAATATTTTCTTTACATTATTCTAATTTTTTGAGTAGGAGCTGTATTAATGAAAACTTCGGAAAAAATTCGTCCAATTCTGGTAATTATTATTATATTTCTTATTAATTATGGCTTATTAAGATATGAAATGGTCTGAGGTTACTGATTTCAGGTGGTTGGTCTCTTATCTGGAATTGGTTCAAAATTAGAAGACAACTTACAGGGGGCAACGTTGGTCTGCCTAATTGGTGCACCCATAGTGAAATAAATGATCAACATTTGCGGCCTTTGTAGTGGTTAAGCGTGCACTAAGCCGCTAATCCGGCCATTAGAAAGAAAAAAAAAGACATAAAAATAATTTTATTGATAGATTACAAGAATATACTTTTTTTTAAGGGAAAAAGCTGAAAATTGTTATTTATGTCGTTTTTAGAAGAAGTTTTTACTCTATTTAAATGAGCAACAAATGTTTGTACCATTTTTTTTTTTCAAAAGAACCATGCTTTTAAGACAAATTTCTCTAAAAAATTAACAATAAATAGATAATATTAAAAAAATATTTGCAGTTAATACAAATTGAAGCCATTATACATTCAAAACAATCCGAGTTACAAAAGTTCTTTTTGTAATGCTGATTAAGGCTAATATTTAAAACGTAGTGTTTCGTTAAACAAAAGCTTACTAAAGTCGGAGCTGTTTTATTATGAAAGGATTAACTCGCGAGTTTATCCTTTTGTTATTTTGCTATTATGTTGCTTCATTAATTTTATTCAACCTTTTTTATGTAATTATGCACATGTATTAAAATTATCTATTTTGGGTTAGTCTTATCAGCTATTCGCTTTGTAAAATCATTCACGTGTACTCATTTGAATCATTCATGTAACTGTGTTAAGTGTTTAATGAAACTTATTTTAACGTTTTTATACAGGGTGTCCCCAAAAAGTGGTAACGGGCTTTAATATTTTATCTATTAGCGATAAGTGGGCAATGTAAATTGAAAAAATATTCAAAATAAGGTCGGGAATAAGGCTTCGTTAAGAAAAACATTCCTGTCGTTAATTTTCAAAAAGTTTTAAATTTGTACTAGACCCCCCCCCCCCTGTACAAAAAAAAAAAAAAATTCCAATCAGTAAAGTGTGCCCCATACACTAATAAGATGATGTACAAAATTTAATATTTATATTTAAAAAAGAGTCAGATATGAAGATTAAAAATAGGCTGACTTAAACCACTTTTCAATGGCTCTTGATGAGAAAAAAGTCACGTCCGCGATGATCGCATTTCAGGGGGAGTACAGATTTTTTTTTTTTTTTTTTTTTTTTTTCTAATCCAGCAATAAGCGCTTACATTCAAATTCATGTATAGCTCCTCATGATCTTTGTTTAAATATATCTCTGACACATCTTATGATTTTATACTTCATTAGTATATGGGGCACATTATATTAACTGAGAATTCTTTTGCACGGGGGCTGTATACAAATTTGAAAAGGGCAACTTTTTAAAAATTAACGACATAATTTTTTTTCTGAACGAAGTCTGATTCCCGACCTTATTTTGAACAGTTTTTCAATTTACATTGCCAACCTATCTATAATAGATAGAGAATTAAATCCCGTTAACCCCTTTTTGGAGCACCCCTGTATATGGGTGTCTTCTCCGCATTAGCCCGTGATGATCAGAATATGGAATTTATGATTCTATCTTACCAAAAAGCCCAGGAACAGAATTATATCTAATGTTCTGAAAATGACCTCAAATAGTTGTAAATGTTCTGCGGGCATTTTGTCCCAAGTCTAGCAGGCCACGGTAAAATGCAAAATAGGTATAAAAATTGTGCGAAAAGGGAAAAGAGAAAACAGCATAAAGGGCAATTCCCTTTAATTGTTCTGCTAAACATATAATTTTTATTTCTTTTTTTTCTTTTAAAAGGATGAAATGTTCTACAGACTGCAATTGTTTTGCGACGCACGTCCCACTTTTAAGAACTTTCTGTTTCCGGGCCAAAACGTAGTTCCAACGACTGCTGAATCAGAGATCACTTGGCAACATAAGCATTAAGTTTACAAAATTATCTAGGAAGGAAAACGATGTAGGGTGCAAGTAGGGTTGCAAGCCGGTTGCCAGGAGCCGAGACGTCCCGTTTCTAGGGCTTTAGAGGACACGTCCCGCGGAAGGTGTGTGCGGGACGCCAAGTCCCGTTATTTTAATAGAATAAGTAGTTTAATAATTTGATAAGTTAGAAGAAATTTTAAAACATTAAGTTGCTTTTATAAATGAATATGATTTTAGCAAAAGGGATTCTAAAGTTTCTTTTCCAAGTAGGTAATAATATTGTTGCCGAACTACTCTGCTTGTTTCCGGGGTTCGTTGTTCTAAAGTCCAGTTGGTGAAGACAGTTTTAGTAAAAAGTCCACTGGTCAGGATGGAACACAACTTTATTGCTTCTAGAACTTCGTGGAACAATCAGCTGTACAAAATTCACAAGCACAATTAAACAGTAATGTGCTTCTAACAGTTCGCTTAGATCAGAAGCTCTCACAAATGCTGTATTTTTCACACAAAATAGAACACTTTCACTGGCAAAAATTCAGTGAAAATATACGAGAAATAACACTAGCAATCTCTCAAGACTCAGCGATGAAAAATGTACACACAGCACTTAAATTCAAAGCTTCACAAACAGCGCGAAACACAGCTTCTATCACAAAGCAAGCGTATTCACTCTCTCAAAACTTGATCAACACTGAACTCTCGGAGCAGCGCGCTGGTGGAATTTATAGAGGAGGCAGAAGCTGCGAGCAGCTTCTAGAAAAGTATATTTCTCGACGATTCCAGATAAAGCGAGAATATTGATTACGTCATAGAAGAGAAATGTTAGGTTTTATGTGATTTTAATGCAGCAAAAGCAGCTTTACTGGCCCCATAGGGAAAATCGCGCCAAATGACCAAAATGTCACCACGCTTGCCGACTTTTGGCGAAATATCGCCAAATTTGGCGCCAAAAATAAGTCCTCAAATGTGAAGAGATCTAAGCCCTAGAACCAATATTTCTCGAGTTTTCTAGAAATCCCATATATTTGAATGGGAAACTGAAACCTCCGTATCTCCGGTTCTAATTGGCCGATTTTGATGCAACAAAAAGCAAAATTTATCTATTTGAAGCGTAGAATACGAATTTTAAACCATTTTAAGCCCCAGAGCAGCGGGTTGCCCCGAAAATTCGTAACAATATGATTTCAGTAAAAGTGGTTTAATATGGCATAAAGGTTTTTCCTAAATATTTATCATAATCTTAGTAGATGTGATTTAAGACTTAAAATTTCTTTTATAAAGATATATACTTAAGGTTGTTTTAATTATTTCTTACATGCCAAAGTAAAAAGGTTTTGCTTGTGAAAGGAATTAAAAAGTTCATTTAATTTAATTGTAATTATAGTACTGTTTGTTCTGATTATAAAGAAGAGAGATAGGACTCATAATAATTAATGTTGATTTTTCACTAGTTTTCCTGATTGTTTTGATTTTTGTTAACTATATTGCATGCATAATTACGCCAAAGTAAAACATAATATTCGATAAAACTATTTAAAATGCAAAAATTACATTGGTTTTAATTGTTTTTCTCGCCTTCCTGTAATAAGCTGGGTTCCGCTTTTTTTTAGTCACGTTAAGAATTTTAATCACGAAAGTCCGTTAATTCATGAATAAAAGTTGGCAACCCTAGGTGCAAGCTACGTATCTCATTGGAAAGTTAACTTTTGGTAGCTCAGAACTGCATTCGACGTTTTTTGAGACCAAACAGGGTTTCGAAACCCAAGAGCCACACTTCATTTCAAACTTGGGTTTGTATAAAGTGTGAGACACAATGGTATTCTTACATGCATGGGACTCCTTGAAGAAAACACCCATGACCTGTTGTGATAAATATACCATTTCTCTTTCAAAATGACCCAAAATATGCCAAAATACAACAGTAATAAATGCTTTTGCATTCACATCGGGATATTATGTCAATCGGTTAAAGGCTGCAAATATTCATTTCGTTGAGTATAATGTCAAAAACAAATGCTTGGTTTGAAGATTTTGTTTTCTGGAATTACATATTTGTTCCAGATAACAGGACGAAACTTCCTTTATGGAAGCATTAACATTGCAGCAAACTGAATGTGACTGATTTCTATTTCTATTTTCCTTTCAAAATGTGACACCAAATGAAACAGTGTCACTTTTGTCATTAATACCAACATCCCCAAAACTCGTCAGTCATATCACGGCACGCTCGCTTAGACTTCTGATGTAAACTACAACAGAAAAAAAAAGAAAGAAAAAAAAAAGAGAAGGGATAAATTACTCAACGTAATCTATTGGATTCAATTCAAACCATTTCCCCTTCATTGTCAAGGTCAGTTTAACCCCGAACCGCAAGGCAGCTGCAGTGCAAGTCATCCTGAAGATGGGTAAGAACCCTTTTAGGAGAACTTAATGATTCTGATGACCCCGATTTTTTTCCACAAGGATTTCTCAGTAGCTTATGTATTTCCGAACTTACCGTCCGATTGGAAGCTAGTGTTTCCTCGTGAATATTGGGTTTCCTGCAGCCGCGGGCGTTCATAGATTACAGTCAGATTCTTCATTCGACGTTCTTATGGAACTAGATCTAGTTCAATGAAATGATTTTATTGCAATTTCTTGGCAACAAGACGAAAGACGATTTGTCGCACGAAGGCGCCTTTTCAAAAACAATTTTTCATCTTTTACGAATTAAGTCTGACTTTCGAAAGTATTTAATAGATGTAAACGGAGTTGTTTAATTGCTTTAAAATTGACTGCAAAAGAATGTCTTCAATTGTTACGGGACAAAAAGAAAAAAAGAGGGGGTGAGGAGCAAGGACGTACCCAGAAAAAAATTTCGGGGAGGGACCAAACGGTGAAAAAGGGAGAATTTTCCACAAAAATACTTCATCATTATTATTTTGCTAACAAAATTTTAAATTTCGGGAGGGGTCCGGACCCCCTGGACCACCCCCCTAGGTACGTCCTTGGTGAGGAGAGGAGAAATGTGCTTTGAGGATGATTTAAAAACGGAGAGTTAGTGGTCTATGGGAGGCATACTTATGTGAAAAATTTCTGAGAAGAATCTGGGATATACATATGAAAGTTTAATCCTTTGAAGTGCAACCATTTCAAAAATGCTGAAAAAAGGGTAACCATTGCCATCGTTTGATTTAACTACCAACAACATGGCGGTCGATCGAATCGTTCATCGCGTGCCACAGATCTAGAGAACATTTTTTGACACAGCTGGCTGCGCACGACCGCCATGCTGCTGGTAGTTAAATCGAACGATGGCAACGGTAGCCTTTTATTCAGTATTGGGCACTCTGTTCAGTTCTTCTTCTATATCAATGTATTTCCATCGTATTCTCCCTGTTTTCAACAGACGCCAATGCTGTTAAAAATAATCCTGACAATTTTACAACTAATCGACAATTTTTAAGGGAAATTATGTGCTACAAAAGTATGGGATTTCCGTGTAACTATGTCACCCTCAAGCATTTTTACAGAAATCAGTGAAACGGTTGTTGCGAAAAATCAAGTGCTATTCCTAATACCTTTATATTTTACCGTTTTAAGTAGGCTAATTTTTAAAAAAATCGATGTTATATCCTGATAATTTCACTTGCAGGAAACGTTTACGGAAAATTTCCTACGGTCACCCACAGCTGAATAAATTTTTCTCTATTAAATATGAGAGGTTACCAAGCCATGCTCAGAATCTAAAGGCTCCTTAAGTGTAAAATAATGAATACGTAAATGCCTTGGCACGTATCAATAATCTTCATGGTTGCCAAAGATTTTCATCACTGTCGGATCACCCATACATTATCAGGTAAGCTTTGGTCGGCATTCAATGTTACAATGGCATATACTTTGTTTTGAAGAGGGATGCTAAATATTCGATGGTCGGTGCCATCAGAGTTGAGCAAAAAGTAGTTTAACGTAAGGTGCCTCCTTTCCTTCTGTAGCAGATCAGCGAGGGTATCAGCGAAGATCTTGGGCGATGCATTCACTAACAGCGTCTTCATTACTTCAGAAATATATCTGTCCATATTGAGGACGTTCAAATTCAGCATCAAGAATTTGAGTTGGTTGAACTGTCAGATGAATGAGTTTATAAAAAAAATTCATTCAAGAAGCATATAAATATGCTTCTGTTATACACTGTTCGCAACGTAGCAGTACACACCAAAATCGTTAATAGTTTCACTCGTCATATACTGTGAACAAAGCCATTGTAAAGTATGCTTTCAAATTTGAATTCTTTAAAATGTGGGTGACATCGAAGAAACAACCACACCAATTCATTAGGAAATTCGGAATGTCCTACATCAATCTTACAGTCCCCAAAATGGTTTCGGTCAATTTTTGTTTTTACTCTTCAGAAAAATGCAAAGCTCCAGGGTGAATGCAATCCATGTTAAAAAGTTTTAAACTATGATAATAAGTACCCACATTTGTGGCAGCTTTGTAGTTACTTAGACTGTTTACCCGAAGTATTTGTCGACGTCTAGCTGTTCCATGTCGTTCTCCTTCCAAATACTGATAATCTGTTTCATCTGCTTGTGTTTGAACTGCACGTTCACACATTTGGGCTAAGTGCTGCTGTCGGTGATCATATGTTTCCACAGCTCGTTTTTGAGCTACACTTTCATGCATTTGCGTCTTTTTAATACATCTATGATGATAATTCTTTACGATTGAAATTGTAAATTTCTCTATAGTGCTTCAATTCAAACATAAAATACTTATTTTTTTCTAATTCAAAGAAAATACATCATGCATAAACAAATTCTACAAACGTAAATTCAATCTTATAGATACATAAATATAGATGCCATAAAAGTATAATCTTACATAAATATGCTTTAAACATAATTTTATTTTATCAACGCTTAACCCATTCGTGCCTGGATATTTTTGCGACTTTCTTCGATTTTTGCTAACACCAGCAGTAATTGATAAATTTCTGATGTCAACTTTTTGAACAAGGCATGATTTCATTTAAAATCATTATGTATAAAAATTGAAATGTCAACATCCCACTTGGCCATATTAAAATGTTTTGTGGAATTGAGGTTCAATACTCGCGAATAAAGGCTCGGAAAAATAAATAACGTTTTCGAATGATAGCGAAAATGCCGTCCCAAAAAAGGGACGCTAGGCATAAATAGGTTAAGAAAATAAAAAGTATAACGCAATTTAAATTATTAGTACAAAAGGACACTTCGAAATCATGAAATCAAAAACAGAATAGATCAAAAATATTCTTTTATAATAACCCTAACAACTATTTAAACGTTGACAATAATAGAACAAACGGATGGACTGGAGAAAATGGACTTCTAACCTCGAATAAATCAAAAATACATCGCTCCTATTTAGTTACGCTGATCCCTGACTCTGTCACAATTCCAGTTCAACCAATCAAAATAAAACTTTTACCATCCAAACAGATTAAAAATGTATTGTCTAATAACTTAAAATTTACACGGTTCGTTTGTGCGATCAGCCTGAAAATTATCATAATTATGTAAAAAAAAAGAAAAAAAAAAAAGAAAGGAAAAGAAGAAAGGAAAAAAAGAAAGAAAAAATTTGATAATCCACCCGTTCCCTGATTTTTAAGTGGTCTTTTTTTTTTGTATTTTTAGCTCTATTTCATTTAAGAGAATAAAAAAAGCTAATCATTTGAGTGTCAGAATGATTTATTGCAAGTGACATTGACGTTACATTGAAGTCACGGTTATCAGGCTTTGGAGGAAAAATTACGATTCCAATTGGCTTAAGATAGCTTTTCTAAATTACTACTCAGTTTAACTTTTTTTCAAAAATAAAACGGTTTTCTATGCATTAAGCATGGATATAGGAGAGGATGTTGATACCAAACGAAATGTTTCGAATACGAAATGTTTCTGCAGATTATACAATTCGAATTTCGATGTATAATAAAAATTGAAAATGAAGTTATTTGATTTTAAGTGGGTAAATATTAAATATTCTGAGTGTAGACATTCTATCGTGCCTTGGGTTACCGCTGTAATTGTCTCCACAAAGGGCTTTATCCTTTAGTTTAATGATAGTACACAACACAAAACAACACAGTCTAATCCACGTCTAAATAAGAATTGAAAATTTATTAGAAAAAATCTTAGTAACCAGATTTCAGCCTCCCAATTTACTGCTTCCACATATGGAAAACTCCCAGCCTGCGGCCGGATGGGGCCCGCCATGGCTTTTGGACCAGCCCTTAGAACAAGTCAAAACCCTGTATAAAACATAAAACATTCAAACTTCCATATAAATCCGAATTATACGGCCCGCGATTTCGCTAATATCCTGAAGTCAGGCCCAGGAGGCCACTATCGTAAAGTTCTGCCCGCAACTTTTAAAAGGTTGTCCATACGATGATAAAATAAATGAGTTGAAATCATCAACTGCAGTGAATGAAAACTAAACTGATGGCTGATCATCTGCAAAATTAATTTGAATATCGGCTGCGAGCCCAATTTAGGAATCGATCGTATCATTTTTTCATCGGAGTTTCGAATATCGTTTCATTATAAACGGTTGACCCATTAAAAAAAAAAATCGTCAGGGTAACTACATTTAAATATGTATCGTCAACTTGGCGGAATAAGGCAGTTAAAATAAAATTCAACCTAGTGCCGTTATTTAAAAAAAAAAAAAAATGGAATTTTCATGTTACGTCACAGGATTTTTTTTCTTACTGTGAATGACTGAAAAGGGTGTCATTTTCATTTAAATTATTCGGCTCAGCTGAAACTTTTATGCACTTTTGAAATTCGCATCATATGGATCAATAAAATACATGAAAAATGTTTATTGTTTTAGTATATACGCGAAAATACATTTAGCTTTACGTTAGTTACAAAAGGATAATTGTCATAAATTCAGGCAATTTTTCACATAAGATTTACGAATAGTTTTGTATTTATAACTATGAATTAAGAATAATTAAATTATTTACGTATATTACATCAAGGAGCTTGCGGGGATGGCAAGGAAGACTCTTTTCTCTTTTTCTTTCGCTCGTTGCGAGGACGATATTTTGAAATAAAAATAACTTTTTAATTCTAAACAAATTTAGGTAGCTGAATGTTGTAATATATCTAGTTACTAAAATATTTATTTGTCTGTGTACTGAATATCAAGTTCCATTTATTTTATTTCTTTGCGAAATTAATTTTTACTATTATATATCGATGGCGTGTATTTTTTAATCCGCCCCAAACTTATTCGAGCGTCCCTTTTAGGAAGACTGCATCATGTGTGTTTTTCAAACGCTCAATAGATGGCGCTACCGTCCAAAAATTTTTAATTTTGAGCGTTTTAGAGTTTTTTCAATCAATTGACCTAGCTTAATCGTTTCAGGGGCCCAAAAAACCCCCAGGTACGAAATTTAAAAAGAATCCTTAGAGCAGTTTTCGAGATCGCTCGGACATACACACACACAAACATTCCTCGTTTAATATAAGAGCGGAGTACCAGGTTACCGAGCCATGCTCAGAATCTAAAGGCTCCTTAAGTGTAAAATAATGAATACGTAAATGCCTTGGCGCGTATCAATAATCTTCATGGTTGCCAAAGATTTTCATCGCTGTCGGATCACCCATACATTATCAGGTAAGCTTTGGTCGGCATTCAATGTTACAATGGCATATACTTTGTTTTGAAGAGGGATGCTAAATATTCGATGGTCGGTGCCATCAGAGTTGAGCAAAAAGTAGTTTAACGTAAGGTGCCTCCTTTCCTTCTGTAGCAGATCAGCGAGGGTATCAGCGAAGATCTTGGGCGATGCAATCACTAACAGCGTCTTCATTACTTCAGAAATATATCTGTCCATATTGAGGACGTTCAAATTCAGCATCAAGAATTTGAGTTGGTTGAACTGTCAGATGAATGAGTTTATAAAAAAAATTCATTCAAGAAGCATATAAATATGCTTCTGTTATACACTGTTCGCAACGTAGCAGTACACACCAAAATTGTTAATAGTTTCACTCGTTATATACTGTGAACAAAGCCATTGTAAAGTATGCTTTCAAATTTCGAATTCTTTAAAATGTGGGTGACATCGAAGAAACAACCACACCAATTCATTAGGAAATTCGGAATGTCCTACATCAATCTTACAGTCCCCAAAATGGTTTCGGTCAATTTTTGTTTTTACTCTTCAGAAAAATGCAAAGCTCCAGGGTGAATGCAATCCATGTTAAAAAGTTTTAAACTATGATAATAAGTACCCACATTTGTGGCAGCTTTGTAGATACTTAGACTGTTTACCCGAAGTATTTGTCGACGTCTAGCTGTTCCATGTCGTTCTCCTTCCAAATACTGATCATCTGTTTCATCTGCTTGTGTTTGAACTGCACGTTCACACATTTGGGCTAAGTGCTGCTGTCGGTGATCATATGTTTCCACAGCTCGTTTTTGAGCTACACTTTCATGCATTTACGTCTTTATAATACATCTATGATGATAATTCTTTACGATTGAAATTGTAAATTTCTCTATAGTGCTTCAATTCAAACATAAAATACTTATTTTTTTCTAATTCAAAGAAAATACATCATGCATAAACATATTCTACAAACATAAATTCAATATTATAGATACATAAATATAGATGCCATAAAAGTATAATCTTACATAAATATGCTTTAAACATAATTTTATTTTATAAACTCACGCTTAACCCATTCGTGCCTGGATATTTTTGCGACTTTCTTCGAGTTTTGCTAACACCAGCAGTGATTGATAAATTTCTGATGTCAACTTTTTGAACAAGGCATGATTTCATTTAAAATCATTATGTATAAAAATTGAAATGTCAACACCCCACTTGGCCATATTAAAATGTTTTGTGGAATTGAGGTTCAATACTCGCGAATAAAGGCTCGGAAAAATAAATAGCATTTTGATAGCGAAATAAATAACGAATAAATAACGAAATAAATAACGAATGATAGCGAATAAATAGCGAAATAAATAACGAATAAATAGCGAAATAAATAACGAATGATAGCGAAATAAATAACGAATAAATAACGAAATAAATAACGAATGATAGCGAATAAATAGCGAAATAAATAACGAATAAATAGCGAAATAAATAACGAATGATAGCGAAAATGCCGTCCCAAAAAAGGGACTGTACGAAAGAATTTATTTTGTGAAAATAATTTTAATATATTGGTGATAGCCATGCGAAAGCATGTAAATCCAGAACAAGAAAACCGTAGAGAATTAAAAAAAATTCAGGCGCATGTGATTGATGATAGTGGTTAGTATTTGATGAATTAGTTGAAAACTGTGTTTTTCCCTGATTTACGTATTTTCCTTCTAACTTCTTTACAAACACACACACATCTAGAATACTTGAGCATGCAGTACACATCCTTATCGAAGGAAAAGAAAACGATCATCAACATGTAAGGTGTGAATAATTCCTTGCACTAAATAAAACATCACTTCCGAACTCTAAATAATACAGCACTTTCCGAAGGGCAAGTGCTTGCCCGAACCTCCAACGCAGCTCTACTCTGCTCGCTGACTTACAACTGAATGCCCATATTCAAAGATGCACAGGGGGGTATGTCACGAGGTCAACTTTTGCCGTTAAGCTATTACATATGTAAGAAAGAAAAAAGGAACACGAA
>JAWZYV010017142.1:0-63534 GCA_038373885.1 Cheiracanthium punctorium | reverse complement strand
GTTGGGATTTTTTTGGGTTGAACAAAATCCTGTCAATCGATAAAGTGTTTTTGGTACTTACGTATTACCCCGCGGTCCGCCAAGACGAGCAATTTTTTTTCGCCAAGAGAAATGCCGGGTATGAAATTATCAATGGTTTTGAATACGATTGGTAACTCATTTGACGGAAAAATAGTTTGGCAGGATAATACGTTAGTACCGTGTTTTTTTTAAAAACTCATTTCACCCTTGAAATAATTTTTGACTTTTTATATGCAGAATTTAATATGGAACTGTGTTTGATTTAATGAATTAACATTATTTATGCTAGAAGCATTGCTGCCAACATGTAAGGTTTAATGTAAGAAATTGATTACATTGTAAGATTATTATAAATCTAATTGGCATTATTGTAAGATTTTTAGAAAGAAGTGTTTTTATTCAACAAAATTTTTAAAAACATAATTTTTTAAACTTTGGAACCTCAGTCACTAATGTTCAGCTAAATTATGCTTGTAAATTTATTAAATTGAAAACCGTATGAGATAAAGATATGATTGATTTTTTGCTTATACAGCAGAAACTCCATTTTCTCTCTAACTTGTCTTAGATACCACCATTAATTAATAGCTTAAATGTTGTAAAATGTGTAAATTTAACTAATGTATTTTATAAATGTATGCTTTTGGTACACAGGAATCTAAGTAATAATAAGAATGAAACTGTGTTTGTGGGTTTAGACCATATACAAATCCACAAAAACGGACCAATCAGCCTGGAATTTTGCACAGATGTGTAAAATAATATAGAGTAAATGATAGTCCACTTTAAAACTTTGAAAGTCCACCCGTTCCCAGAGTTTGAGATTTTTTTATGATTTCCACATAGAAAGCTTTCCGTAATTGTAACCCCCATTCCCATAGTGAAATGAGCATCGTGGTTGTCATGTGTTGCAATTTTGTCGAATAAAATGTTTTCAATTCTTAAATAAGTAAAAATAAAAGAATAATAATGATTTTTTGTTAGTTTATTTTTGTAAAGTTATTTTTTTTAATTATAATATCATGTGCATGGGAAATCAGAGCAGTAATGACATGTTTTGTATTCAAAATAATAAGGATTGAAGATTTCCGAGGCTATTATGTAAAATTTGTTAGTTTGGCAAAAGATAAAATGGCTGATAAAATGGCTGTTTGGCAAAAGATAAAATGGCTGCCGATTTTGAGAAAGTAAGTTCTAGTGGTTTGCACAGTTTTAGGCTTGGCCTAATGTACTGAGAGCTTAAGGAAATAGCCTTTTTGAAAATAAGTGTATAGGTTTTAGTAGAATACAGCGTTAAATTTTAATTATCTGATCAGAAATAATGCAGTTATTAAGGGATTTCAAGCGATCTATCTTCAGAATTCTCACCAAATTCAGTAAATTTATTTAAGTTGGGGGAATTCCGCCAAATTTCAGAGAATTGAAATCTTTGCATTTAGTACATCAGAGTTAATGATAAAACTCGTTATAGTTTATAATTTTTAAAATTCTGCTACTTTTCAAATGAATGCCTGCTTTACTTTATGGTGATCGAACCATATAAGTGACAGATATATCTCATTTTGATTGCTGTTAAGTCGATGCTTCGAATGATTCCCTGAAAAAAATCTTGCAAAATGGTGTATGTTGGCACTTTGGCGAGCTTTAGATTTGAAATTGGATATTATTTGAGACTGATATATATAACACTGGTTGCATGTCCCCACTTGCTAGCGGGGTGTATCATATATATTTTCCTCTCACATTTGAACACTCTCATAAATAATAACAATCTGTCTTATGACAAATTTAGGTATGTTGATCATTTATGACTTTCTTTTACAGATGTTGATATAAATTTGTATTTCCATTAATCAGCTAATAAAAATCATAACTGATTTTCATACTATGAAAAAAGATTTCTAAATTACTTGCTTTGATTTTTACTTAATAAAATTGATATTTATAATTAACTGTATTGTAAGGATAAACATTTAATCTTTAGTTGATTTTTATTGTGTTCTGTAAGATTTTCAATAACGGAATGTTGGTAGGTATGTAGGAGGAAGAAACAAATAATTTTGATTGTTGTAATGCTTTAGACACTTAATAATTATTTTTTTCTTGTGATTACCTGGAAATTCTTGAAAAATCATCCTAAGGAATTCTTTCTTTTAAGAAACAAATATAATCCCAGAAATTGTTATTAATACCAAAATAACAGCCCCAAGTGTAAAAAACTGATCGTTTATGATATCACTGCTTGATTTGCTCTTGTGCAATACCTTTAAATTTTTTGTGGCCTACTGTCTGCAAGTGATTTTTATACCTGTGTTTTAACATGCAAAGGGGGAAGTGTCCTGCAATTTGATGGCTCAATCAGATAAAGCTTCTTTCTAGTAATGCAACGTCAACTGTAATTGACACAGGACATTTCTACACTGGTGACTTTGGTAGGCCGAATACTGAACAGATATTTGGCCATATTCAGCTAAATAATTTCAGAACGAAGAGAAAAAAGCTATTTTTAACAGATTTTTAAATGTATTTACAAATAATATTGCTTAGTTATACTTTAATATGTTAATTTCATATTATAAAATATCCTAAGTCATTGAATTTTAAGATGAGTGAAAAATAATCTAATATATTTAATAATATTACAGAAATGCAGGCTTTTCTACTGGGTAACACAACTTGACATGGTTTTCTACTTTTCTTTATCGGGTGGGGTGGGGATAGGAGGATATTTTTCTGATCCTCAATTAGAAACATAATTTCGAAAAACTGCTAAATATGTTTTGTAAAACTCAAAGCATGATGCGATTAAGCATAGTTACCAGATTAATTACATTTATCATAGCATATTTATTAAATTATTAATATTGCAAAATATAAGTATGCTGCTATTAGTGTTTAACTTTGTAAAAGGTATTTTTTCATGACCAAGATTTTTTAGTTTTACATATAATATACTGTTGTGTGTTTTACCTATGAATAATATAAAATTGTAACAGATGTTCCCCACCTGAGCAGCCAATCTCCAGGACTGCAGCGGCAAAATAAAAGCAGTGACGCTTCCGCCAGGGAATCGTGGGAGTTCGATGATGAGTAGCGAGGCTAAGATGGAGTGAGCTATGGCTGTTGTTCTTTTTATGTGTAATCCGTGCAGTGTTTGTTTTTTTAATAAAATGTTTTGTGTAAGTGAGATGCGAGTCTCTTCTGTCATTTTGGGAGTTCGTGTCGTCTTACAATTTGGCGCCCAACGTAAAAGGCCGTGGAATGGATATAACGTTTGGATTTAGCTGGATGAAATAGAACGTTGTTTTCGTTTTCGTCTGCTGTTAAATGAGTTAAGTACTCTAAAGTTATTTTGTAAATAGTATCTATTTGTATATTTTAATATGTTTTGGCAATCCTTTTGCCTGACTATGTTTTTAAGAATAATTTCGTTTGGATTTTGTGTTTTGTATGTGCATAGAAATTTGTTGGCGGTTTCCCGCCCAAACTAGCTGTAGAGGTAAATAGCGTATAAAAGAATGTTTAACTAGTATTTTGGGTATAATTTGGTGCATAAAGCGAAAATAATATTCTAAATCATATTTTGGCAAAACCGTTGCCTGGCGGATATAGTTGGCAAATCTGCTTGCTTGAAAAGTTTTAAAACAAACAAAAATGGTTCTAACTGACTGTGAATAGAGAAAAGTCACCCAGACTTTTGATAGAATATTGATTTCTGAAACAAAACTCTGTGTAGAGTTGTGTGCACTAAAATTGTTGGAATGCCCATAAAAGTGGAAATTTATGCTAGTTAAACTGAAATATATGTTCTATTGATGTGATAGCTAGTTATGTTGTGATAGCTAGTTATGTTCTTGTATATGTATATATCGGATTTTGCAGTTTGATGTTTTGTTTTAGTAGTGATGAATAGCATTAATTTGGTTTGATGAGTAAGATTAGTTTTGATTTTGTAAAAATAGTTTTGTTTCATTTTGTTCAGAAAAATGGTATTGTTTTGAATTTGCTTATGATTAATTTTGGTTTAATTCTAATTTGATGAAAATTTGAAATTGGCAGAATTGTATTTTTGGTTTGTTGTTGCTTAGTAGTAAGTAGTTGTATTGGTGGCCCTAATCAATTAAATTGTTGCATTTTAGTTACTATTTTGAAAGTTATGGATAATTCTTGTTTAAGCGAAGTTCAGGTCTAGTGGCATCGGTGTGAATGTCGCTCAGGTTAGGTTTTGTTTCTGCTCACTCCTGAGAAAGCCTGAAAATTAAATTATCTAAGCCTTTCTGTCAGTAAATATAAAAAACCGTAACTCAAGAAATTCTATTTGTGCTCCTGTGATACAATGTCTTACCTCGGAAAAGGCCGAAAAGATGACCTACGACTCCTCGCCCTAGAACTATGTTTGGAGGAGGTGGAAAACCTTAAAGTGCCCCAATTAAAGAAACTGATAACCGATTCAAAAGAATATGATGAAGAATTAACAAAAAACATGTTGACATCCATCATTGAGGAGCGCGTAAGAAGAGAAAAGTTAGCTGATACGGAGTTGGTGGAAAGGAGAGAGGAGGAGAAAAAAGCCAGAGAACAAACTTTTGAGCTAGAAAAGCTGAGACTGGAACTTGAGATTCAAAAATCCTCCCAGTCAAACCTTGCATCTACCACTTCTTCAGCTCTTGAGCCGGAACAGCCCAAGGTGGATCTGAAGGGGATCTTACCCAAGTTTGATCCAAAAGAAGATGACATGGCGCTATACCTAAGTTTATTTGAACGGCAGTTAACATTTTTGAAGGTTCCGGAGACTACCTGGGTCCCCTACCTGATTGGTTCCCTCCCGCCGGAAGTCGGCAGAATGGTCGTTCGGGAACCTGAGGAAGAATGCAAAGACTACCAGAAGGTCAAGGGCCTACTTCTTAAGCGTTTCAAACTCTCTGCTGAAAGGTTTCGACAGCTATTCTCATCTCACCGCAAGAATCCCATCTGCACCTGGCGAGACTTCTACTTCGAATTAGATGGCTACTTAGATGGTTGGTTAACAGAATTAGACATCACCACCTTCGACAAACTTAGAGACCTTGTCCTCACAGACCAAATAAAACGACGAGTTCCCCCTGAAGTGAAAGAACATTTTCTCGACTCTTGGCCCGATCTGAACACTCCCTTAGAACTTGTGGAAAAGCTTGATGCTTACGATAACATCAGACTGAGCCACTAAAAATACAACGCCCCACCAATGCAAAAGAAACCTTACCCCGCCAAAGAGGAAACTTCAAGAAATGCTCTAAACAAGAAACCAGGCAATCAACTGCCTAAATCCGAAAAACTCAACGCTGGTGAAAAACAGGAGCGTCCAGCTCTGACTTGTTATGGTTGCGGTAAGCCTGGAGTTGTCAGAGCTAAGTGTCCAGTTTGCACTCCAACGCCAAACCTTGCCTCCGCCAACTTTGGACACTTCAACCTCCAGAGCCTGTCCACCTCGGAACCCACCGCATGCCTGCTGGTTACCATAAATGGAGTAGTAGGCACCGCCTGCCCAGACAGTGGAGCAAGCCACACAGTAGCTAGTGAAGGACTATACAAGATCCTGAGGAATCAAGGGGTCCAGTTTCAAAAGTCCAATCTACGGATGACTCTTGCTGATGGTAGCCAGACTGACAAAGACGTATACACTACAAGAGTGACAATACAACTCGAAGGACGTACTTTCAAGATGAATCTTATTGCTCTCCCAGAGGCTAAAGGAAATCGTACCCTACTCGGGACAGACTTCTTGAAGAAAGCTAAAGTGGTGTTAAACTTAGGAGACCAAAATTGGTATTACAGGGACAACCCAAGAAAGCGGTTTCCCTTCGTCGAAGGCTACAAAATACCTCCTTTGGCAGAGGAACGAGACGACACTGGTCTCAAAGAAAACGTCAATATGGCCCCAAAACAAGAGGTCATTGCGGTTGCAGAAGAAGACGTCACCCATACCCCAAAGTGTGACTTCAAACTCCGTGCAGATGAAGGTGAACAACTGACAGAGGGTCAAAAGAAACAACTTGATGCTCTATTGATAGAACATGAAGATACGTTCCGGCCGGGGGGAGAGCCGACTCCCTTTATAGAACATAGGATCGAGACAGGAAATGCCCCTCCCATGGCTACTATTCCTTACCGACTATCTCCTGCCAGGAGAGAAGTTCTTAAGAAGGAAATCGATGCCTTGCTTGCGGCAGGAACCATAGAAGAGTGTGATTCTCCGTACGCAGCACCTGTAGTCTTGATCCCGAAACCAAATGGAGAGTTTAGATTATGTGTAGACTATCGCAAGTTAAACTCTATCACGAAGCCTGACCCATATCCATTGCCACGCATGGATGATTTGTTGCATAAAGCCAAACAGACTGCCTATATGTCAACTATAGATTTGAAATCGGGGTACCATCAAGTACAAATGTATCCTCCGGACAAGGATAAAACGGCTTTTGTCTGCCAGTATGGGGTCTACCGGTTCACCAGGATGCCTTTTGGCTTGAAGACAGCGCCAGCGACCTTCCAGCGGTTAATGGATCTTTTCAGAAATGGTCTGAAGGTCAATACGCTTGTATACCTGGATGACATCATCGTGTTGTCTTCGACCTTCGAGGAACACATAGAGGACTTACGGCATGTTTTTGAGAGACTCCAAAAGTTTAAGTTACATGCAAACCGTGCTAAGTGCCACTTTGCTTGCCATAAAGTTAAGTATTTAGGACATTTCATTACAAGCAAAGGAATAGAAGTGGACCCGGCTAAAGTGGAGGCAATTGCCCGAATTCCTCCCCCGAAGTCCGTAAAGCAGGTTCAAAGTTTCCTACAGACCTGTAGTTGGTACCGCAGATTCATTCCCCAGTTCGCAGACCTCTCGAGACCTTTGAGTCAATTGACCAGGAAGCGAGCCACGTGGAAGTGGGGGGAGGATGAACAACAGGCCTTTGAAACCCTGAAAAGGAAGTTGATCTCACCGCCAGTGTTGAGTCAAGTGGACGAATCAAAGCCTTTTGTCATAAGGGCGGATGCATCTGGCTACGCTCTGGGAGCTGTCCTTACCCAAGGACAAGGTCCAGAGGAACACCCGCTCGAATATGCCAGCCGACTTCTACTACCAGCTGAAAAGAACTATTCCACAACGGAAAGAGAGGCCCTAGCAGTTGTTTGGGCATTAGAGAAATTCAGGGGATACGTGGAAGGAGCAGAGATCACGGTGATTACTGACCACCAGCCCTTGAAATGGTTATTAAGTCTAAAATCGCCAACCGGCCGATTAGCAAGATGGGCCCTACAGATTCAGTCGTACAACTTGAAAGTCGACTACTTGCCAGGAAAATCCAACGTTATTGCAGACTTGCTATCGCGTCCTGCATGTGAACACAAGGAGCCATCGGGTGAGATTTGTGCGGTTGCCATTGACCTCCCAGTCCGGAAGCCAAGTGACATCCGGGAGCAGCAACTCAAGGATCCAGATCTGAAAAAGATAATAGACTGTTTCGAGAGTAACACCACAGATGAAAATTATGCCAACTGGACACAGCGGGGATATTTGATGTCCCAGGGAATCCTTTACAGGTATGCTCCAGACTCGGAAGCCGAGGAGGCTCAACTAGTCGTCCCTATCCATGAACGAACGAGAGTGCTAAAGGAGTACCACGATTCCCCAACTGCCGGCCACTACGGAGCCGAGGGCACTTTCTACAAAGTGGCCTTGCGATATTACTTCCCTGGAATGCGGAAGTTTATTACCGATTACGTCAAAAATTGTGCCGCGTGTAGCAGATTTAAGCCAAGCAATCAGAAACCTGCAGGTTTATTGAGAACTCCCGCTTATGCCCAACGCTTCGAAACACTCGCCATAGATCTCTTTGGTCCCTTACCAGAGACTGCAGATGGAAAGAAGTGGATTTTCATCGTAGAAGATACGTCGACAAAATGGGTAGAACTTTTTGCTCTGAAAGAGGCGACGGCGAAAGATTGTGCCATAACTTTGTTTGAAGAGATTTTCCTGAGGTATGGATTAGCCAGACGTGTCATAAGTGATAATGGCCCACAATTCACAAGTGCTGTCCTACAGCAACTGTGTTACCTACTCGAAGTGTCCCAAGTCTTTACACCCGTATATTGGCCCCAGGCCAATCCAGTTGAAAGAAAGAATCGGGATCTAAAACCAAAACTAGCAATACTTGTTGGTGAGGATCATACGTCATGGTCAGATAAACTTGCGACCATCCGTTTTGCAATGAATACGTCGAAGTGTGATACAACAAATCACACAGCTGCATTTCTCCAATTCGGAAGAGAATTACGAACAATTGATGACGTGCAACATGATGTAAGAGCGGTGATTGACAACGATAATTTCATCGCTGAAATTACACCTTATCTGAAGAAATTCGCCCGGATCTCAACCGAGATCAAAGATCTTGTAGAAAAGAAGCAAGACCAGCACAAAAAAGTATGCCGATGAGAGTAGAAGAAGGGCACATAGGTATGAGCCAGGTGATAAAGTATGGGTAAATTTACATCGTTTAAGCAATAAAGCGAAAAAGAAAACAGCTAAGTTTCAACCCTGTAGGGATGGCCCCTATATTGTGATTACCCAACGCTCCCCTGCAACCTATGAAGTTGCTAACCCGGAAGCGCCGGATATCCTGCTTGGCACATACCACACTTCTGCTCTCACCCCTTTCAATGAAACTCCTCTTTCTGATGTTGTGCCTGTCGCCCCCCTAAGGAAGAGGGGACGACCTCCCAAGAGTAGCCCTCCAAAGACTGTTCGTCGAAGTGCCAAAAGAGAGACTCAGTTACCATCCAGCTCTTCTGGCCACTCGCCGGGACGTCATCGTGGCCAGGGGGGGAGTCTGTAACAGGTGTTCCCCACCTGAGCAGCCAAACTCCAGGACTGCAGCGGCAAAATAAAAGCAGTGACGCTTCCGCCAGGGAATCGTGGGAGTTCGATGATGAGTAGCGAGGCTAAGATGGAGTGAGCTATGGCTGTTGTTCTTTTTATGTGTAATCCGTGCAGTGTTTGTTTTTTTAATAAAATGTTTTGTGTAAGTGAGATGCGAGTCTCTTCTGTCATTTTGGGAGTTCGTGTCGTCTTACAAAATGAATTTTAATTAATCTTTATTTAGTATTTAATTACAAATTTGAAAAGTTATATTTTATTTACAATTAAAATGACAATTAAGGAGAGTATTGATTATGTGTGCATTTTATGCTGAAAGCTTTATATTAACTTATACATAGTATGATCCAAAAATTCCGGGACTGTGGTTATTCCTGATGATGTGGCGAAAGCAAGTACCTAAAGTTAAATTGCATGGAAGGGATTCTCCCAACCTACCCCTACCTGACTGAGTTGATTTATCCCATGTCATGCGGACGAACAGCACTTACAGCTGTTACCTTCCAAAGTCCGTTGTCTTAGCTTGGTGACATAAGAAAATTGGCTTTTCTTGAGCAGTGCTGTATCATTAAATTCTGTCAACAGTTAGGTAAGACACCAATAGAGACTTTGGAAATGCTAAGAAATGTGTATGATGAATCTACCATAACGAGATCCAAGGTTTATGAATGGCATCTGCATTTTAAAGAGGGCCGAGAATCGTTGGACAATGTTGGCCGACTTTCGACTTCATGGAATACAGAAAATGTTTCATTGGTGTCTTGAATGTGTTTGAAAAGATCGTCGTCAAACACTTGTAGAAATCGCAGAGTCTAGACACTTATATACAAGTTGCCAGTGCATTCCAATGGAAGATCTCAACATACACCAAGTGTCCCAGCCAGGAGCGTAGCCAAGGGGGGGGGGTTAGGGGGGTCATAACCCCCCCATGAGGTATTTTTTGCCATACAAAATGTATATTCTTCACTACATTATCACACACCCGTATACAAATATATGGGTTGTAGTAGTCGTAACCCCCCCATGAAAAATTTCTGGCTACGCCCCTGGTCCCAGCACATTGTCCCTCGATTGTTGATTACTGAACAAAAAGAATAACTAATGACAATATTGGGTGATTTAATTGACAAAGTCTATAAGTACCCAGGTTATTCCCATTCCCTTATTCACCCGACTAGCCCTATGTGATTTTTACCTGTTCACATTAATTAAAAAAAAATAATACAGGGATGCCGTTTGGTTTCATCAGAAGAGATGAAACGCCTTTTTGTCATCTGAAGAGATGAAAGCAGCTTTGCAAAAAACCTTATGGGAGGTTGGGGAAAATGGCTTCCAGAAATTATACGAACGTTGGCAGAAGTGTATCGTCTCCCAAGGTGACTACTTTGAAGGTGGATGTAGTACTTCGGTGATGTGAACTATTCAGGGTAAAGAATTTTACACGTTGTCCCCAAACTTTTGGATCATACCTCATATTAAGCTTTTGGTAATTTCGTATGCAGAGATCATGCTGAAGTGCTATAGCGTATATTGTAAACTTTTTTTTTTTTTCTTCTGAATCGCTGGGTTCCAGAACCGCCTTTTTTAAATCCTTAATCATACTTGTGAACCCCTCTTTATGCCTATGTTAGACTTGTAAATGCTTTCATTATTTTGTTACATTATCTAAAAAGGAAAAATGTCAGCGAAAGACTCCGTAAGTCCCTAGAACTTATACACAGAGAATGCTGTGGCTTTTTTAATTTATATGTACAGTCAACTCCGGATATAGAGAACTTTCAGCTATAGTGAACACATTTCCTTAGTCCTGACTCACATACATTAGAAATGCACATAGCATTTTTCAGTTTTAATGAACCACGACTTCCGTTATAGTGAACTTAAAAATTTTTGGACAGTAGGAGTAATGTTGTTCTATTCCCACGAAGAGTGTCTCTTTAGTGTTCAATTAGAGAGAAAGATTATCAAGCTCCTGTTCCGAAATACAGTGGTCCTCACTTATTCCAGTTACATCGAAACGGATTGAAACTGGCTGGAATAACCGAAATCCGAAATAAACGGCGGGACCAAAGTAAAAGTAAGAGACACAAAGTATGAAATATTTAAGATAAAAAAATTTGTGAATTAAATCAAAATATATAAACTATATTATTCAATAGTTTGACATATGAACATATTTATTTAAGAATAAAGAAAAAAAAATAACTATTACAACTTCTTGGGGGGGAAATCTGAGATTAAAGGCTGTTTTAAGGGTATATTGTATTTTAGCGCAAACTGAATTTAACTTAGTGGTGAAAAGAGGTAACCATTTACGTTGTTCTCCTCAAATGCTCTACATAAAATGTCTGTAGTGTTCAGCGAATCTACTCATGTGGTTCAGGTGCACACCATTGTCATCATCATCGGGTGCCTGATTCGTTCAGGGTGTCAGATTGATCATTATTTTTATTAAAATTCTATTAAGTGTATTAACAATTGTTTTGATTGAATTATTGTAACACCTCCACACAAATATGAGTCATCTTTGACTGGCTGACCCTAAAAGCTAATTGCGTCGAAATTTTACCTAATCTCCAGATTACTTAACTGGATAAAGCAGCACTCACTACCGAGGTAAACGGTGGACAGTGCTGTTTGGCCATTTTGTTCTGTTCATAACAATTTTGACCAGAATAAGCGGCTCACAGGATAAACCACTAACCTAAATAAGTGGTGACCACTGTACAGGTGAATTGCCAGTGTCTAGACTAAGTTGATTATATTAAACAAGGGGGGAGGGGGTCATAACTTTTTCAATGCTGCAATCCATCCTATCCTTTAAAAGCATTCATTAACAAAAGTGAACTAAAAGTTGAAATTTCGTCTTGACTTAAGACGATTTAATTTCCATCCTCAATGAATATATGTTAAAAGCGGCAGCTCCTTTTTCAAACTGAATGGAATATACATTATTTCCATAAATGCGATTAATTGTGTTTATTTTACTTAACTAGTTCTAGACTTATAAATGCAATCCATTATGTTTGATTTACTTAAAAAACATTCAGTACTTATATAAAATTCTATTTTCTAGTTAAGTATTGTTTTATTGTTATTGGACATCAGAACTTTGGATATAGTGAACGAACTCCAGAACAAGTGAGATAATGGCTCTTCGCCTTAAATCTCCAAAATCTCGCCCTCCCTGCAGGGGTGACTTCAAATCAAATCAAATTAGTGAACAAATTTTACTGCTCCCCAGAGGCTCACTATAACCAAAGACATAATCATACGGTCGGGAACCTATAGTGTCATAGAGTATAAAAATGAATTTTTTTTTTATTTTAGGAGTTTGCTGAGCAGGACATTTCCAATGTCTGTGTGTTACCCATAAGTTTTCACACATGTTACAAATTTTATAAAATTAATAATTAAATATAAAATGTTGCAGATAATTATATTTATTGTGTATATGTTCATTTTATAAAAGGATGTAAAGCAAGATAATATTGATACTTGATTTTTCAATGCTGAGTTATGAAAAAGGAGTTAAAGAAAAGCAGTTTACAGATGTCGCACACATAACGGTGGAATCGTCCAGCAAATTTATCAAATATATTTTAAAATGTATCTGATTTTACTTTTTCTTTTTTTCAGGAAATGTATCAATTTACTTGCAGAGAGAAGTCCTGTGTATCTGTATTGCCTTACTTATGAATGTTTAGAAAAGATAATTTGTAATGTATATACTACTTTTCTAAAATAAAATACTTTATGGCATATATAATTTGTTGAAAATTTTTACTAAGAAAATTTTTTTTCATCTGTTTTAACTTTTTGAGCATGTATCTGTGTGTGTATGAGTGAACACGATAGCTCCTAAATGGTGCATTCGATTGAGCTCAAATTTGGTATGCATATTATAGACCATCGCCATACAAACGTTATTGATTTTGGTGTATATATGACTTAAAATGTTTTACAGGGCTACAAAAAAAATTTATGGCCTATGGATAGAAATTCTTCATTTCTATCTATAGGCCTAAGTGTGTTAGTGTCTGAAGTGTGCTGGTGTCTAAGTGTGCTAGTGTCTGAATGATGCATTCAATTGAGTGCTAATTGGTTATGTATGTTATAGGTTTCGATCACATGACCTGCATAGATTTTGATGTGCATAGAGCTGATAATTTGTTCATGGGCAGTGATCCATCTAGGATTTTTTCAGATGAGTAAAAATACTCCTTAACCTTTTTAGAAGTATTTTCTGTTCCAAACAAGTAATTAAAACAACGAAAATGCTAAATTTTCAAATACATAATTAAATAGCATTTGACACATAAATAATAACTGATTTTATATCTAGGTACATAAATGTCAGTTCAACAAAAACTAGTACAAAAATTGATTTTTTAATTTTAAAATCAGCAAATCATAATTATTTATCAAATTATACCTAATTTTATAAGGAAAAACAATGCGTAAAAACACACATTCCGAAATTTCTAAGGTGTGAAATATTCACATCTAGAGGTGTTGTTGCGATCACTGTTCACGGGGTTGCAAAAAAAAAAAAATTCTCATACATAACGGCCTACAGATGCAAATCATTTATAGTGCGCTAGTGCCTAAATGGTGCATTTTAATAAAAGTTCATAGGTCACAGTCACACAACCTGTATAGATTTTGATGTGGGTAGAGCACAGATGTTTTGTACAGTGCTACGAAATATTCTTATACGTTATGGCACAAATTCTTGAAAGTGTAGTAGCATCTAAAGAGTGCTCAATTAGGTACGCATATTATTGGTCACTGTCTTGCACACTGTATAGATTTTAGTATGCGGAGAGCTTGCAGTTTTTTTTTATTTTTATAGGGCTACAAAAAATTATTCTTATACATTGCGGCCTATACACTCAAATTATTTGAAGTACACTAGTGTCTGAATACTACATTTGATTGAGCTGATTAAATTTATTTAAATGCTTGGTAAGGATCAAGAGTTCGCAAAGTCAGTGGAGTTATTCCAGTTTTTTTATTAAGTATAAAATGAATTGCTGAAAGTAAGCTAATAATATTTTTTCACCCTCTCTGAAAACTGTCTCAAACAAATAAAAGGTTCTATAAAGAACCTTTTATTTTGTTTGAGATTCATACAGAGGGAAAAGAAATCCAATGTACAATTTTAGTATGACAAATTTCATTGAACCAAGATCAGATTTGTAATTTATTAAGATTTTTTTTATGACTTTATGATAGTAAAAATTACTTTTTCATATTTTAAAATTTTCTTTTGCAAAAAAAGCAGTCATAAGTTAAACACTTATTTTAAAACTCATTAAAATTAATAAAATTCAATTTATTAATAGGAATATTGCATATTAATTCGCAAACCTTTGTGAAATAAAAAGAGGGGCTACTGAATATTTTCCCCGAAATATACTGAAATGTTACACATCTATTCACCTTTTATCTGGAAACCTTTGCAAAAAAAAATTGGAAAATATTTAAATATTTTTCCAAAATATGCAAAAACATTTATAAATACTGTACCCGCCTAGTGCAGAAAAGTTCCTGCAATTTTAAAATACAAGAGCTGCCCCATATTGTAAGGTAACACTTCCGATTCTTTTTTTTTTTTTATAACAGTGTAGCTAATAATTTTAGTTAACAAATTTTGTAACTTTGAAGTCTAAATGGTTTGGATTTTTCCGAGAATACCAGGTGTCACTACCTATGCTAGTAGTAAAGTGTATGTGTGGTTCCAGATAATTTTGAAAACTCTGTTGCTACACATTTGGAAAAAAAAAATGCAAAATAGCTACAATAGCATTCAAAATCGGATTATTTTTTAATGCACCATTTAATGCTCTATTTGTTTTATATTTATGCATTTTCATGTATTTTCAAGAGTTTTTCTAGAAGTGACTTTCATTTAATGGTTCAATTTGACAACTTATGGCAACAATGCATTCTTGTAACTGTAGTGTTTAAAATAGAATCTGAAATGAGTTATTTTTAATTTAAGAGAACAAGGTAAAAAGTATTGAGTGTAGTTTTCATTAATACAGCAAAACTTGGATAACTCGAGCATGATCAATTCAAAATTTCAACTTTGAATTATTCAAGTTTGACTATATGAATAAGAATTATTATTATTTTTTTTTTGAAAGAAGATCGCTTTTGTGTCGCTTTCTAAAATGTGTAGTTCAAAAATGAACCCTAGCAGAGCAGAGAAAATGCTCTTTGATGTTGGATAATTCCTCATTTGTTTTTCACTATTCTGATACCTATGCTTAAATTTTTATCCCGCAATTTAGTGCCAACTATTTATAAAACAATTATTTAGTTGCCAGATTCTAACCAAAGAAAAAAAACAGTAAATAAATAAAATAAGCGTGAACTAAAGGAAAATAAAAAGTGAAATTTTCAGCATTTGTTTTCTCCCCCCATATTTTTCTTTTGATCTGCTGCTGAGTTCAACAATGTTTCATCATACTGGAAATCGAATACTTTGTGTATTTCTAAAATGATAGGAAAAGTGTAAAATTCCCTCATTTTCTTTCTCCTTTTTATCTAAGGAGACAGACTGCAGGTTGTCAAGCTCTGCTATAGATAATTTTTTGCTTTAGAGCTCTAATGGCATGTTTATAAATGATATGTAAAAATTTTCATGACAAATACACTCATCCTCCTATCTTTTCATGGGAAAAGAATTCTTATTTCTCTTGTTGAAGTAAGTGGGGCACATGATGCGGGTGCTGTGCTAAAGGGGGTGCCAAGATCAATTATCGCTCCTTGGGAGGGGAACCCTAATTAAGGTTTGCCCCAGGTGTTGTATACAGTAGTTGCGGCTCCGGTAAGTACTCGTGTTCTTGAAACAGCTCTCAATTATTACTCACACAGAATGTTTAATTCAGACCTTTAATATTTTAATTTACTGTTGAACTGAAGAGTTATTTGTGTCTATTAAGATTATTTTAAAGTATGAGTATACTTATATCTCTAGGTACAGATTTTGAACACAAAAAGTTCAGATTCAGTGATTAAAAAAAGAAAAATCAATTTTTACCAGTGGGTTAAGTTACCAGTGGGAATTTTTACCAGTGGGTTATTCTTGTCAGAAATATTTCTAATTTTGTTTATCAGTAGTTTAATATACACAAAAAGTTAAGTAAATGAACTAAGCACTTTTACATGTCATCATAAGGCCACCAACAGTTATGCTGGTAACGTTACTTATTTATAAAATATGGCTACTTTTACAGAAAGATTTTACATTCTGGGAACATTTTTCTGCCAGTTTTTCTCTTAATTTACAGAAATAGTATTTTTAGTTATTTCCTATATTACTATTATATTTCTCCAAATGTTTAAATGTTTTTATACATATATTTAAAAATTTTAATACATTTACAAAAATATAATAGTAATAATAAAATAAACAATACCAGACTACTTACTGGTATTATATTTATTTTATGTATTACTATTAAATTTTTAAATTTATTAATTTTTTTCAAGTATCTGTATAAAAAAATTTAAACATTTGGAGAAATATGATAGTAATATATGAAATAACTAAAAATACTAATTCTGTAAATTAACAGAAAAACTGCAGCAAAATGTTGCCAGAATGTAACATCTTTCTGTGTACACAAACTTTCTGTACACAGAAGAATTACTGGCAGCAAAAAGTTGCCAGAAAATTTCTGTATACAGGAATTTTCTGTATACAGAAGAATTACTGGCAGCAAAAAGTTGCCAGAAAATTTCTGTATACAGAAATTTTCTGTCGACAGTAATAAATGTTATTCAACAGAATGATTCTGTAACCCTTACAGTTAGTTTCTGTATACAGAAATCAACTGTAAAACGCTGCTTGGAAACGACTTTTATATGTACACGGAAAATTTCTGTAGGGAACAGAATTTTTCTGACATATAACATACAGCTCCTGGCAACAGAAAATTTCTGCTACAGATTATTTCTGGCAACTTTTTGCTGCCAGACTTTTTCTGTTGATTTACAGGAATATTTTTTGCAGTGTGGATTTTTCACGATTTCACTAGGAAAACATTGTATTTTGTTGCGTGTATTTAAATATAGAGCAAGAATAGTTGGTCTATAAATTTCCCACTGGTTAACATTAAGGTTTGGCGATATTGCGACAAAGAAACGTAATATTGCCAAGTTAGTGTCAGTTTAAAGGTCTATATTTTGGAGATAAACTTGCCCAGATTTTGGCAAAGTCCAACCAAGGCACCACCACCCCCATCCTAGGCAGACAGCTGTTGTGTAGCTTTGCCTTAGCAACACTCAAACATTCCGCAAATTTTTCTAAATGCATTAATAAACGCGTACTTGTACAATTTTCAGTACTGTAGTAGGATTCTCTATCTAAGTAACTTTTATAGAACACTATAACATGAACATAATTTTCTTCCAGTGGCTCTTATTGTAGCATATTATTTTCTAAACATACCAGCTTCAACAAGTATCGGTAGTGCCAGTGTTAGAGTTCACTGTAAATTACACTAGTCAACAAATTTAAACTTTTTTTCTGCCTCTGGTTTGTAAATGGGTGGATTTACTTAACCCTTTCGCGACGAGAAGCGCAAACGCGCGCTTATCGCTGAGGCCGGCAGTCTCTTTCGCAAGTTTCTGTCCAGGGCCGGAGAGTTTTTCGCTATTAAGCCTAAATCCATGAACAGAACAATCAGAATATATTATAGTGTCACTATCACTACTATCCGAATCTGCTTCAGAATCAATATCTCATAATTTCAAATAATTTGCGCCATTTCTGTTATTTCAAGCTCTAACGCTTTCGAAGCTTCGACATTCTAACTGTAAAATGAGAAAAAATCCACGTCTACTAGATCTAATTATCCACTAAAAACTGGACTGCAAACCGAAATACCCAACGCTGTAGAGAAAATAAAACTCCTTTCTACTTATGATTATATTATCAAAAACCACGTGTATGTGAGTCATGCTACTCACATTTTGAGTAGAAGGTCAAATGTCTGTAACCATATGGACATAGAATGCCATCTTGTGCCAAAAGTTATAGTTTTTAAAACGTTCCAGGACACTGGCACAACTGTGTGACGGCTGGGGTGAACGAGGAAACGCTCTGGCACGCCAGCGTGTCAGCCGGGAACTGGGTGCGTTTCTTACTGGCACGTATACGTGACAGTCGGCGCGAAAAGGTTAATTTCGGGGTGCTGAATTCACTGGTAAAATCAATTTATGTCTATCACGTCACATTTCCAAGAGGCACAGGAAAATCCACAGGGAGGCAACAGGAAGCAATACCGGCAACATTTGATAGAATTGAAATTAACAAGAAATTCATATTAAGAAATTAATAATTCAATATTATTTTATATGTATGCATTGGTATTTATATGTATACACATGCCAACATAGATATTATCTTTTTTCCTGTCCAAAATGCCCTTCCCACTTGGTTTGAATGAGGTCCAAGCTGCTAACTCGATATTTGTCAGACTGATATCAAACGATGGATCGCTGGACAATTTTTCTATTTGTGGTTCACTAAATATGCTTTCTTTCAACTTTACTTCACTCAGTTTTAGAAACTTTTCTTTCAAATGATTCTTTTGAATTTCTTCAAATGAAACTTTTCTTTCAAGACCTGACCTCATTTATCCAGAGCTTTAACAAAGTTCTTCATAAAACCCAACTTGACATGAATCGGAGGCAATGATTTTATTGGGCCAACCAGTGTAGTATTTTTCACATTTTCCTTCATAGTTACATGTGTTTTCCTTATAAGCCACTTTACTGTATAGTGGCCAAAGTTTCATAAGTTTCTTTCACGTCTACTGCATGAGCCCTAGGTACAGATGGAAAAGTATTGCCATTATGCAGTAATACTGCTTTCAATCTGGTTTTCCTAGAATCAATAAAGAGTGACTATTCCTGATGGTTATGTTGTACATCTAGCTGCATCAGCAGACCATTGACATCTCTACATATATACATTGAATTCTGCATGTCAAAATATGGAGCGAATGAAATACCTTTTGATCTCAAAAAAGGAAATTTGTACTTGGAGCTAGAAGGTTTCGTTGTTGCAGTCTCGACCCCAAAAGTTCAGATTGCTGTTTTGAAAGTTTTAGATCGCGAATCAAATTGTTCACCTCCTTTTGATTTAAGAGTTGAGTCGAAAAATCTTGAGAATGAGGGGAATATTTTTCTACAGGTTCTTGATCAGCGTCTTCAGATTCACTTGACATTGTTTCTGATTCTATGTCTTGCAGATTACAGGCAGGAACAGGACAACCTTTTATTATGTCACCGGCAAATGAACTGAAGATACATTTTATACTTTATTTTATGTCTAGTTTTGATAAAGAATGCCCTACAATATTCGTGAGACCGAAGTTAATGATCCTTAGGCTAACTCCAGACCATAGGAATTGAGAATTGCATAGCTCGGCATTTTCCTTTCAGTCACTTGGTTAAAGTAGTAGTACATGATATGCACGAATATGAGGCGCAAAAGTTTTATCTTAATCACCAAAAGGTCTATCAAAATATAATTTATAGGTCTTCTTAATCAAATCAGTAATTGTTTATTTTGGCTTTCGGGGTGAATTTCTCACAGACATAACAAAAGTTGTCGGGGTGGTTAAGACAACAATTATGTTTACTGTTATTTTTTGTAAATATAAGTTTTAAATATATGTTTAAGGCAATTTTAAAATTAAAATACCTCTCAATAGAAACACTCACTTATTAAAAAAAAAAAAACTCTCAATACCTTCTTAAGCTGCGATAAATACGATAGTAACTGCACCATGCATGTTTCAACATTCACCAGGTCATAATGTTTATTTCGCTCTACTGGATTATCTGCCCATCCAATGAATAACACTTGCCTGTGTAACATATGACATCAAGTGACAATTTGTTGACAATAGTACTCTTGTACCAAACTTTAGAAAAAAAAATTAAAAATTTAACATGAAAATAAAAGAACGGAAAGTAGTAAAATTAAGAAAAAAATAAATGAAAATCCTTAAAAACTCAAAAATCTTACATGCTAGAACATTTTGAAAGGTAGATTCGGATTCTACACACCAAAATACTTACTAATTGATGTATCACATACCAGAGGCAAAATGGCTGTTGAGTAGTGTTATCTTTTTGGTGAGTCACTCAATGAGCTCTCTTATATTTTCCCGCACTCTCCAAAGAGGGCGGGAAGAGAACTCAGCTTTGGAGAACTGATCACATTGTGGCAAAGCGAGCCCTCTTGCTACAGGTGTGAAATCACTCAGTGGTATGATTTTAGGCGGTGCCTTCTGATGTAAAATTTCTTTACAGTGTACGACATTGTCGCCTATCTGCTACCTCACACAGACTTTAGACATTAGGTCTAGATCTAGACCGATCTTCAAGCTACGCCCAGCGAGCAGAGCAGGTGCAGCCTGAACGGACGTATGAGCAAAGGCGAACGGCAGGGATGGTCCTCAAAAAACGACGGGGTCGTCACCAGGGGCGCAGCTGAGAGGGAAATCTCAAATAATTGATCATATCATCTTTGGACTCAAAGGAAGTCGCTCGAGAAATGACAAGAAGATCTCGGCTGTGACTCGAAGTTTGTAAGCCAGGGAAAGGCTGTTTCCCAAATATTGTATTTTCTGTAAATAGGTTACATTATTTAAATATCAGTTAAATCTATAAATCTGGCGTTTTCTTCATTTACTGACACGAACCAGAATTTACAAAAGTTTCCTGACATGGACTGTCAGGTGGAAAATGTGTTATATTGTGGAGATTGAGTGACGACACCACAGACTGGTGGCAGATTAAAGGATGTTGCTTTAGAAAATTAAAGCAAGAGATTGTGCAGGTTTCAGCTTCAGCAAAGCGCACTTGAAAGTATTAAAAATAAAAAAGACTAAATTTAACTTTCTGTGAGGAGTGATAAATATTTTATAGAATTCATCGATTTGCCTGGAATCTGACAGAAGTGAACCTGTTTCCGGCTGAGAGATAGGAAGACGGCTAGGTAAAGGATTTATGGAATTCATCGACTTGCCTGGAATCTGAAAGAAGTGAACCTGTTTTCGGCTGAGATAGAAAGACGCCTTGGTCCGAGAAATGATTGACAGACGTTCTGGAGAGAAAAGTCTTAAAAGACCGGAGGTAACAACAGAAATCTACGACAGAGGACATTACGTCATCTTCAAAACGGGTAAGCGCCATAAAACATTTCATTGCAAAGTCGAGTGACAGAAGTCCGAGTTTTTTTTTTGTTGTTGTTTGTGTGTGTGTTTAATATTATTTTAAGTTCGAGAAAGGGTGAAAATTCATATCTGAAAATTAAGTAAATCAGTAATGAATGTTATATAGAAAAGGATAGTTTCATTTAAAGAGACAAAAATTGGGTGTTGGTAGAAGTCGCGGAAGAATTTGAAATTCGAGTTGAAGGAAAAGAAGTGATTGAGTCCATTATTGATAGAATAAAAAAATACGAAGGGTATGGTGAGGCAACGGCTAAATTATTTCTGTACAGGATTTTGGAGGAAAATGAACAAGATCGTTTAGATAAAATTGCTAAACAAGAACAAGAGCGTTTAGATAAAATTGCAGAACAAGGGCGTTTAGATAAAAAGGCAGAACGAGAATTTGAATTAGAAAAATTAAGAATCAGTAACACGGAGGAAACGAGTAGTAGCAATGGAAGATAAGCCATCTTTAACGATAGGTGAAATTCATAGGTGGGTTAGATTAAAGAATTAAGGGATCTTGTCCCAAAATTCGATCAAAAATTCTCGACATAGCCTTGTTTTAAGATTTCCAAACTGAAAACTGAAAAAGAGTAAGGGGGCAACAAAGATTGTTCGGTGTCCCAATTAATCCCATTACTCCTACCGGAAGTAGCAGAAATTGCAGTGAAGGAGCCAGTAGAGCTTAGTGATGATTATTCGCATATAAAAAAATTCTGCTAAAGCATTTCAAGCTAAGTGCCGCGGCTTACTAAAACTTGAAGAACATAACAGGAAACCGGGAATTTTATGATCCAACATGGTCTACGAACTTAGAGGGTACTTAGAAAGTTGGCTGCAGTTAGTCGAAATTCAGGATTTTAAGTACCTTAAAGAGTTAATGCTCACCGAGCACCTAAAAAAACGCGTCCCCTATGAGGCTAATGAGCATTACCTAGATAGCTGGGAAATTTTTAAAGATCCTTCGCAGTTGGCAGAGAAGTTAGACGAGTTCGAAAGGGTCAGGAGAAATTTTCGTCGATCGAATTTATAAAAAGTGGAGGAAACACGAATTTTGCAAAAAAGACTCAGGAAATTCCTAATTCCAACCGGAAAAAAAAGAGGGAAAAGTTGGGAAGAAGGAAGAGCCGGCAAACACTTCTAAGAAGGAATCTAGCAATGAGGTTTTAAAAAGAAAACAATTAGTCTGTTATTTTTTAAATCAAACCAGGCATATGGAAAATGAGGGTGAGGAATATAAAAATGTTAATGTAGAAGGAGTGAAGAATTTGGTTTCGGAAACGAAGTTAAATGACAGCTTCGAGCCCTTTTTGAGTAAAATTCGTGAAAACGGGGAGCTGAGGAATTGTTTAAGAGATAGCCGGAACAACATCGATATATGCACTAAAAGTTGGATTCCTATCCTAAAGGTAATTTTAGAAAGAGATTTTGGTCAGGTAATTACTAAGGTGACGGTGAAACCTGATCAGGGGTTTTATATATTGGGTAGTAGAACGACGAAGTTAATCGAAGAGGCCTTTAAAAATCCATCATTTGTAAACGCAGCGATTACCAGACAAAAATTAAAGACCACTCTAGCACTAGAGTCAGAAAGGGAGAAGGCGCAAAGTGAGTTAGGAGATAATAGGCCCCCTGAAGCCCGGGTTTTCTACTAGCGTCCAGCGTCGACGGCGCAGAGTGATTAATGACCTTGGCTTGTGTCTCTGGCGTCCAAAGAAAGCACTTCTCAAGGCCATTGCCCACACCCAGCGATTTCCGCGGCTACAATGTATTTGAATGGGAATATTTGGCCGCGTCTTACGCATGCAACACATGGGCTGTCCTCTACCGAACAATAGATGGGGTGTGAATCTGCAATATTATCCACGGTCCCCAATTACCTATTCTCCGGAATATCTCCCTCTTTCTCTACGGTGCGAAAAATTTATCTGCGGTGCGAAAAATTTATTGCTTACAAGGGATAACTGGCCAAGCGGCCAGCGGCTCCCTCTCGATGTGGAAACTGTGGAAAGCGGCTTTTAAAAGGTGATTTCCTTCTAGCGTTGAGCGCCGCAGATCTGGAGGACGCACCAAAGACCCCGGACAGTTTAAGCAGTTGACAAATTCGAGCTCTTGCCGATGACGCGAGTAGAAAACCCGGGCTTTAGGAAAACGGGAAGCTCGGATAAGGAGGCCTTCCTTTTCCTCCTTCGGACATTCCTTTTCACGAAGAAAGCAAAAATTTTTAAGTCCCCCTCCCCTTCCCTCCGTGGAGAAAAGTCGTAAAAAACCTATTGTTCGAAACTGACGCTGAGAAATTCGGCGATGAACAAGAAAGTTGTGAGACGTTTTGAGATTATTGGAATAAAGTGAAATCCGGAACGGATAAAGAATTTGGAATTCAATATGGTAAACTGGTCAGAATTTCGGTATCTGAAAAGGGGATTAGTAAAATTCAGATCTGTGTTCCAAAAAGGTATAGATAGCAAATACTAAAATCGTGTCGTGGGGATTTTAGCGCTCATCCCGCAGTTACGAAGACTAAGCACAGATTATTAAGTCATTTTTTCTTGTCGAACTGCTGTGCAGAAATAGAGGATTTCGTGAGATCCTGCGACTCATCTCAGAAAGTGGGAAAGAAGGGTGATAAAAAAGGCTCCGATGCGGTTGGTTCCTATCATTACTGAGGTATTCTCGAAAATGAATACAGATGCAGTGGGTCCTTTGCCCATTAGTATCAATCAAAACAAATTTCTGATTAGTGCAAGCTGCATGGCTAGTAAGTATCCAGATGGGTTGCGGTCAAAGATATTACACTCTATAACAAAAAAATCGACGCACCAAGAAACAATCATCCGATTGCTTTGAAATTTCGTATGCATGAATGTTTTGAACAGATATGCATATGATTCAAATTTGGTGTCCAATGAATGAATAGTTTGATCTCTAGCGCATCGGAGCTGCGCATCCAGCAGACGTATATAAGGAGCAGTTCTTCAACGGTTGTTAAAACTTTCGGTTTGATTGCGATTCAGATGACCTTTCAGCAACTTAAAAAATGCCTCGCTTCAGGATTCGTGCTCATTACGATCAGCTGTCAGAGTTTGACAGAGGTCGTATCATTGGATTGTAAGAGGTCGGTTGGACTAACCCTAATAGCAAAACAGTCCCCTGTGACTAAAATGCGACCACACAATACTGTCACAATAGAGTTACAAACAGTCGCCGCGACTCCGCAACAAAGTCACGCCAGAGTCCCTATGTCCTCTCGCTGTGTAGTCGCATTGCGACCGTTCAGAGAAGTCACAATGGGACAGTTTTGCGACAGCGAAAAAATTCGGGGAAAAAGAACATATACACCAGATGGCAGCACCAAACTCTCAGGCAAGAAAAAGTTGAGGTCCAGAATCGAACCATGGATCTAATGGTTAATAGCCCAGCATCTTACCGCAACGCTGTGATTACCTTGCTCGGGAACCTTTAAAAGTAAACTGATTGCTGCCAAAGCTAGTTCTGACGGCTTCTTTTGGAAATTTAAAATTTTTCTGTGAGTATTTTATAAATAAGTTTTATATATAAATATATATATGTATTTTATAAATAAATTTTATATTCAGTGAGCATTTTATAAATAATATAAAAAATATCATAATTAATAAATATAAATTAAAAATCTTGGAAATCTTTCTTTTTCCACATAAATTATTTTCAGGAGATAATGTGCTGTTTTATTTAGGTATTCATCCGAAAAAACTAATGATTTATTGAAATTTTTTATTCGGTTATGAAATAGATTTGTAATGTGCGACATGTGAGGTTTGATATATACTAAGGTATGAGGGATAAGATTTATATTTTTGCTATATTTTGCGTAAAAGGAATTTCATATAAAAATAAATAAAATTACAATTGGAAAAATATGCATTATATAAAATAAATAAAGTATTTTTGACTTAGACCCATAGTTTTATCTCAAAATTTTCGAAGTGGAACTTTCAAACATACCAGAGACGTATTTAAAGGGGGGGATCTGAAAACTTAAAGCAATTATTAAAAAACAGCAATTTTGAGACATTTGTATTTACTCGAGTAACAATAAGGTTGAAAATACCGGATAGTCCGCCCCCCCCCCCGAATCCGAAATTTCAACCTTACATACGCTATCGAAACATGTATGCCATGGGGATATGAAAGAAATTGTTAATTTTACTCACAGATACTTAGTTTTCACCATTGTGATTAGAACTCTTAACTCTAATATTTTTAAGAATAATATTTTTTTATAAATAATATTGTCTTGTTTAAACGAAATAATTTAAAAGTTAATAAATTAAACTAAATTCCATTACTACATAACTGCGAGGTTTTATTGAATTACTATTTTCGGATTTATTTATTAAATGTTTCAGGAAAGAAATTGCCACAAAATATTAGAAAAAATGAGTCTGTTTCCAAAGTCGCAAAAGCGGCTGTGTGACGTCATTTTGAAGTCCAAAAAAATCAGTAGTCACAAAATAGTCACACAGTGACTTCACAGTGGAGTCACTGAGCGACCAATCACATACTAGTCACATGGTGACTTCACGGCGACGTCACCTGGTGACTGGTCACAAATAAACTTCACAGTGACCACACAGTAGAGTCACATCACTCAGAAGTCACAATGTGAGTAGTATGTGACAGTCCTGTGACAATTGTGACCCTCTGTGACGTCAAAGCGACTCTTTTGTGACCATCTGTGCTATTAGGGAATCGGAGAATCGCTCGTCATTTGAGTAGAAGCGATGCGACGATTCGAAGATGCTGGCAAGGATGGGTGGAAAATGGCAGAGTGCAGCGTCAGGATGGTAGCGGTCGACCTAGGGCTACAACAGATCGTGCGGACAGAGTGATGGTCCGATCAGCTGTCACAGCGCCTTCTTCATCTCTATCAACCATCAGACGTTCAACCCAAACACCAGTGTCCATCATGACCATTCACAGACGGTTGAGAGAGCGAAATCTACGCTCGCGCCGACCGTTACGCCACCTGTCACTCACGCCTGCACACTGCCGAACCAGATTACAGTGGTGCACGGCTCGATCAGGCTGGAATGATGCCGACTGGGGACGTATAATCTTTAGCGACGAATCCCGCTTCCAACTGTGTCCTGACGATCATCGAAGACGTGTTTGGAGACGCACATGGCAGAGGGGGGGGGGGATCCTGCTTTCACTATTGCATGCCACACCGGCCCTCAACAACGCATTATGGTCTGGGGTGCCATTTCCTTTGACAGCCGGACCCCTTTGGTCGTCGTTAGAGGTACACTTACTGCACAGCGGTACGTGGACGACATCCTAAGACCTGTTTTGCTACCGTTCCTTTTGCAGTGCCCTGGGCTGGTTTTTCAGCAGGACAATGCCAGACCACATACGGCTCGTGTTGCTCTAAACTGTCTGCAAGCTTGTCAAACTCTTCCTTGGCCTGCCAGATCTCTCTCACATCGAGCATGTCTGGAATATGATGGGAAGGCGTTTGCATCTGGCACGGACTGTTGATGACCTCGTTCGACAATTGGAGCGAATTTGGCAGAAAATACCGCAGGAGACCATCCGGGAGCTTTATCGGTCTATGCCACGCCGTGTGGCAGCTGGTATCGAGGCTAGCCGCGGGTCAACACCTTATTGAACTTGTTACTGTAACTCTGAAATAAATTATTCAATTGTTCTGAAATTTTAATCATTTACTATTCTGTACATTGTCTTCCTATCCACCAATTTTCGTCTCAATCGGACAACTCCTTCTTGGTGCGTCGATTTATTTGTTATAGAGTGTACTTCGGGTAGCGTCATAAATGCTTTATTGATCATGTTTTCGGGAATGGGTTTTCCGAAGGAAATTCACGTCACTGTTTTTAGCAAACTTTCATAAAAACCTCTCCACCATGGCTCATGTTCTATTATAAACTTCCAAACTATTTTTTCGTTGGCGAGAAAATTTTGAACTATGTCTTAATGTAATATATCCGAAAGATTTTCTAATTCTTTAATAGCCCGTTTGCACGTTGTCGTGTTCTCAGAATATATTATTCGACAACTCCTCTTTTAGAAGTAAACCTTTTAAATGACATTAAAACTGATTCATAATAAAAGATTCGGGAGTATATCCAAGTGAATCTCTCTAGTTGTTGCGCAAGTAAATAGGCAAATGTAAGACTTTTGACTTCTATCGAGATTTTTAACGTAACCAGGCCCAGCGAGGTCCTCTATACCACTAAGGTAAAACGAAGGGTATTCTTTGATTCTGTCTTCTGGTAATTGTGAAAACATTTGGTCAGCAACTTTAGCCGAATATCTTTTGCATGCGAGGCATCTACTTAATACTTTCTTCACAATTTGTAGACCTCTAGGAATCCAAAAGCGTTTACGCATTTCAGCCAAAGTCGCAACTACTCCTCTATGCATCATCTTGACATATTCGTTCCCTACGATTAATTTTATGAGCCAGGAGCTCTTAGGTCATACTATTGGATGTTTTCTATCAAGTGCTAACTTGGAATATTCTAGACGCCCTCCAATTCTTAAGATTCCGTTTCCATCGACATAAGGTTTCAAATTTTAGAGAAAAGATTTTTTCGGAATTGTCTTTTCTTTCTTTAAGGTCGTTATTTCTTGAGGGTCATTAGCTTCCTGTTCTAACTGGATCAGTAAGCTTTCAGCAGTTTCTATTTCTTGAGCAGTCAGGGAGTTTTTCAAATCACTCTTTTTTCTAAGTTTCTCTATGAAGCGTCTTGTGCAGGCTGTCACGCGTACGAGTTTTCTCAGAGTGCTAAATCTTGAGAAATCGATAGACACGTCATTGACTGTACATTAAAACAAGTATACCTCTTTTTCAGCTTTTCGGTATTCCAGGTTCTCCTCATCGATTTTCTCTTCATTTTCCTGCTTCCGACAGACTTGTTTGGACATTTGAAGAAATTCTCTACCCTCTAGCTACAATGAATTGGTCAATGTGAGAATGTCGGCACCTCTCGAAGTTAAGTCTGCAGGGTTTACTTTCCCGGACAAAACATCCAATTTTCAGGCGACGTCAACCTTTTTATTTCTTCAAGGCGGTTTTTCAAAAAGGGCTTAAATTTCTTAGGTTCGCCTTTAATCCAGAAGAGAGGGATTTTCGAATCTGTCCAAAAATAAGGAGAGAGATTTAATTTCAGAGCATTGATGATGTAGTTGCTCTGTCTTACCGAAAGCAGAGCACCCATCAACTCCAGCCTGGATAACCATCTAGGCTTTGAGGGGGGCTACTCTAGTTTTAGAGGCGACAAAAACAGTCTGTCATACGATCCGTGTAAATTATGCGTAAGTACGGAACACTGCCGTAAGCTCGCTTGCTTGCACCCGAAAAGCAATGCAGTTCAATCGTCTCGATGTTATCTAAATGACTCGAAAAATTACATCTTTGAACTTTAAATTTCCTTATAAATGATATGTCCTTGCACCAGTTTTCCTAGGCGGAATTTAAATCCTCTGGCTGTCTATCGTCCCAGTCTAAAGAGCGTAACCTAACTTCTTGCATTAAATATTTTGCTCTCAAAACGAAAGGTCCTAAGAACCCCACGGGATCGAATACTCTGCCAATAACTTGCAGAAGAAAACGTTTGGTGTTTACCCTTTTAGACTGAAATCTTATCAAGTTGTCAATGTCGAAGTACAAAACGCCTTCTACACTATCCCAAGAGATTCCTAACACCTTGAAAGGAGGTTTCATTTCCTCAAAATCCTGGGTTTCTGGAATACTTATTTTATAAATTGCATTTCACATTAACTTATAAATAAATAAAACACGACCAGTTTAAAATATTTCTAATTAAAATGAAAATTTTTAGTTAAAGCGTTTAAATATTCATTGGTTTATACATATTTTGAATGCCAGAGATGATGAACTGTAAAATAATTTTATAAATATAAGACTTATAAATTTTGTAGCTCTATGAATAAAAGTAATACAATGGGAAATTTTATTTTACATTTATGACACAAAATCTTTTGACTCGTGAATTAAAATACTGTTAATTTCTATAAAATTACATTAAATTTGTGTTTAATTTAAATTTGCATTAATGCAATTTGAAAGTTTATAAAGGCATACCTTTCGTCCTCACTCAAATTACTAAATCGTATTTGAAAAATAAACCAAGAAAAATCGAAATTGCAACGAAAGAATATATGTTTAAAATGTATATCCTGTCCGTTAATTTAGCGGAAATGACATATAATGGGGTGAACAACATGTTACTTATCAATGGTTTAAAAGCAAGAGCACATTTAAAAGTACTCATAGTGTTTAAAAGACCAATTAGAAGGCCAATTAGAAAATTTAGATTAATTCATAGAGTACTCAGACAGTTAATATAATTTAAAATAGAATAATGTTGTGCAGCATTTCTTAGAATCAGAATGTCAGGTCAAAAAGTCCGACTTCTACTCCAGCTTCAACTCAAAAAGTTATGACTCTGGGTCCGCAGCCATGATTAAAAGTGCACTGTGCACTCCAAACCATTAAGAGAATCCATGTCTAAGGACATTTAATGATATATATATATCATTAAAACTTTAATGTAGTATTTTAAAATTTCTGAGACAGGACAAGTCACTCAGTTTTTGAAATATGTGCCTTATTTTAAAATTATTTTTATTTTTAAATAACGCAGAATGTGGTTATTCAAAATTTGTGCTCAAAATAGTTTCAATTCTTTTTTATAAGGGTGAGGGGCAAGGGTGGTTTTAGGGCGAGGGCACAGGGGGCGCGAATTCTCCGAGGGGAAAATATTTACACTAGATAAAATACGCTGCAAAAAATTGCATAGTTCATGCAATTCTGAATTGGTATTCAAGCTTTGCACCTTTCCTGAAAAATATTTCTGGATCCGCCCTTGGGAAGGGGGGCATAGTATATTTGTACAAATACGTAACAAAAAGCAAGTGCTTAGAATATATAATTCAATGCTTTAGAGAAATAAACTGACCATATTTTTAATAATGGCATATATTAATTAAAGCTTTTAAACACATTTAATATATATATATGAATGTAATTTACATATAACTTACTTGAAGCTTGTGGATCTGATGAACTTGGAGGGTTTTCTTCCTCTAATTGAGTAGATAAACATACATTCGAAGAGCAAGAAGAAATATCCCAAGGATTCTTTTTCTTAATTCCTCCTGGTAATTGAACAGGCGCCAGTCGATTTTGTTTATGAAGATCCGATTGCTTAGTTATCGTATGTTTTTTCACATAATCATTATCAATAATCACGACATAAAGCACACTGCACTTTATATCTTGAGCTTTTGGCACCACCGATGTTCTTTTTAGGAAACAAAGCCAAAAGTGAAATTAAACTTTTATAAACTTCAGAATGATATGCCATGCTGCCGTAACAAGAAAAAAAAATGTCCACTATTCATATTGACTCGCTGGCACAATGCTCAATAACAAGCGTTGGAAAAGTGATGTACTATGGGTTCATGAAGAAAAAATAAAAATACACGGGATATTTCGACGAACCATTTCTTTCTCATCATTCTGTCATTGATGACCAATGAAAATACAAAAACCGTATTTCTGGGAAAAAAAACATCCCCCATTTGCTTGTGTAAGCAAAGCCATACTTCCCTTCCCTCCAAATTTTTTATCTACCCGACTGGTCTAATTAACGGTCACTGTCTCCCCCATCCCGACCATCCACACCCATATTGTACTTTTCTATGGTGTCGGCGACAAAATGCCGTGACGTGGCGTCAACTGTCATTCCGCTAAACAAACAGCGGGCAACCTACTCCCCTTTAGCACAATCGTTTAAGCAATTTTAAGCAATTAAAAGAGCCTCGAATAGAAAGTGGTCGCATAAATTTGTCGCTTGAAGAATAGTGGCACTTTTGTTACCTTAGATTGATGTCTTGCTGCAAATCCAGTAAAATGCCTCCTGAGAGTGGGATCACCAGACTTCAAGTATACACTATTCGAAGTCTCCCCCGCCGCGTCAACACGTCACAGTATTGGAAGATGCAGGAAGTGGCTGTTTTTCGACATGAAATGGATCGCAGAGATAAGAGATGAATGAAAACGGAAAGTAGTTTTAGCCATTATTTCTGAGGAAGTTCTGAGGAATATAACCCCCCTCCCCCCCCAATGAGCTATCTCCCAGAAATTTAAACATTTCCGCTTCAATCTCCAATACTCATTTGCCTTTCATGTGTATTAAAATAGTACAAAATAAATTTTTTTTTTAATCGCAAAATCAAAATTAAAACTCAGCTAAAAAATAGATTTCTTCTTATGAAAATTCCCCGACGAATTAATCAAATAGCCCCGATGGGGTGTCACAAGTTCCCCGACAGGGAGGCACGTGCCCCCCGCCCCCCCCCCCCCATTGGAGCGACCCCTGTCTACGTTCGATTGGCCACTCATGACGTCATCTACACTGTTGTTCAGGATTTCGCATGTTTCAGGATAAGTTTCTGTATATCTCTTGAGGTAGTATTTAATAGTAGCGGTGAGTAAAAATGGACTTGATTTTACTCCGAATAAAACCCTTGTAAATCTGAACATTTTAAAATTTTCATTATTATCAAAGGGGACATCTTTCCAAAAGAATCGTGTAACGTTCCTGTCTTCTTCATTTAGTTCGATCTGTAAAAATGCTTGCGTAATGTCAGCCGTAAATGCTATCAAATTTTGCCTAAATTTTATCAGTAATATCTTGATATATTACTGATAAAATGTAGGACTAAGTTAATATTATAATATATTATGTTAATATAATATTATAAGTTTGGACCTGCGTATAAACATTCGTTAAGTGAAAGTGTATTTCGTTTATGAGCCGAGATGCATCATAAACTATTCTCAATTTGCTTGTTGTTCTATCGCTCCTAATTACTGCCCTGTGAGGCAAATAAAATATGGTGTTGTCAATATGATTATTTTCTGGAACTGGTTCTATAATATTCTTTAGCTCATAGTCTTTTAAAACATCTTTGTATTGGACGAATAAAGAATTATCAATTTGAAATGTGTTATTTAATTTCTGAAATCGTTTTAGTGCAACATCTTTATTATCTTCCATTAAATGTTTTGTATCTGGTTTCCAGGGCAATTTAATCTTATATCGAGAATTATCATATTTAATTTCCGGTTCAAATTTGTTTAAACCATCATCGCTCGAAGAATCAACGATTTCGTTTTTTGAATGGATACCTGACTCTTCAAGAGTCCAAAATTTTTGTATTTGATCTGAAATTTTTTTTCTTGAACCATGACGTTTAGCGCTACCGTAGATCCTACAGTGATACCAGTTTTTTTTCTGTATACACCTGCTAAATATTGTTTCCGTCGATACGAGATTTTTATTTATTCTTTTCAAATTTCCCGTAACTATGTTGTAATAATGATCCCTGCCTATCAGTAGGTCAATAACCCCTTTAGATTCAAAAGAATCAGCCAGCTTTAGGTTTTTCAATATCGTCAATACATTCTGTCAAAAAAGTTCCGGGAATGGGTCATTTAAAAAGACCGCCTAAAGAGATTTTCAAAATTCTTTTTGTCACCAAATTGGCACAATTGTCTATACTGACGCGGAGTTTGAACGTTATCTGTCATTTAGTTTGTTTACAATGCTCGATTTTGTCAGTTCATTTCAAGTGTGTTTTGCGATTTTTGCATTCATAAAACGCATTGTAACTGGTGATGAGACATGGATTTACGAGTTTGATATGCAAACCATTCAACAAACTTCGGAATGGCGCCTTCCAACTGAGCCGAAACTGAAAAAAACCCAATCAAAGTCGATCAAAAGTCAAGGTAATGCTGACTGTTTTCTTTGATTATCGCGGTGTTGTGCACTCGAAATTCTTGCAGAAGGTCATACGGTAAATAAAGAATATTATACTCTCAGAAGAATTCGTCTTTATACACTAACTTATTCCTCATTTTTCAACGAGTAATTTCCGAACTCCTTGAAAATGTAATATTTCAGTGAATTCTTCTTCCCGAAATCTAAAGAAGAAAATAATTCGCTCAAATTTCGTCAATCTGGAGAAGTTTCTTCAATTGACAGGAGAAAAAAAGAAACAGATATTCCGCAAATAACGGATATATTCTGGCAGCAGTGCTTCCAGAAAAATTTCTGTGAATTGAAGAAATAATTTTGAGAGTGCGTCTTTATACACTAATTTATTCCTCATTTTTCAAGGAATAATTTCCGTACTCCTTGGAAACTTAATATTTCCAAGAATCCTTCCCGAAAATCTGAAGAAGTGGAAAAAAGTTCGTTAATTCTAACGAAGTTTCTTCAATTGACAGGACAAAAAAAGATGAATATTCGTCAATTGACGGAAATATTCTGGCAGCACTGATTGCTGCAAAATTTCCGTGAATTGAAGAAATAATTTTTGTGAGTGTATCTAAGCGTTATGCGGCGATTGAGAGAGAAAATTCGTCGAAAAGGGCCGGATTTGTGGAAAGAAAACTCTTGGATTTTGCACCACGACAACGCACCATCTCACAAGGCTATCATTGTGAACGAATTCCTTGCCAAAAACTTAACAAATACCAACGAACAACAACCGTATTCACCCGATATCGCTCCAGCCGACATTTTTCTCTTTCCATTACTTAAATTACCACTTCGAGGCACCCGTTTTCAGTCGCTAGAAGACATAAAAGAGAATTCGCTGCGAGAACGGAAGTCGATTCTGAAAAATGCGTTTAAAAAATATTTTGATGATTGGATTATTCTTTGGCATAAGTGTATTATTTCGAAAGGGGCCTACTGTGAACGCGATAAAATAAATTCGGATGGATAATAAATATTTCGTGTTTTTTTTTACCAATACCCAGAACTTTTTTTGATAGAATATGTAACTTTCAATTGCAATTCAGCGGGTGGAATTTCCGAACCCGTTATACGGTCTGTTACGAGTGCTTTAATTTCAATATTAGAAATTTCGTCTTGTCTATTTTCTAATTCTACCTTTACAACATCGAATGTATTTTGAATGGGCTGTTCACTGTTGAAACTGTAGACTGATAATGTCTCTTTTCTAATTACTGAAAGATTTAATTTGTACGAAATTTCTTTGTTTACAAGGGATCTTATCGAACCGCAATCGAGTAAAATTCTTTCTAGCATTGACCGACGCCAGCCTTTAATTACAACACTAGATGTCTGAAGCAAAATAGGTGTCGAACTAGTGTGTGAAACACCTGTAAAGATTATTGTATTTTCATTCCCGCTTGAACTCGTTTCGGCAACCACATTCCCGTTACTTGCATTTTCGCTCCTGCTTGTATTGTCGCTTTTTCCTTTCGCCTATTATCTCCGATGGCAGCCATTCACGTGCCAATTCGTCTGACAAACAATTAGTTACGGAGCGATTTTTATGACCGAGGTGGGAGTTTTTTATGACCGGGATAGCAATAAATAACTGACTTTCCACGCCTTCATCATTCGCCCACACGATCAAACATTTCACAGTTCGCATTCAGACTTGGCACGGAATGGCGTCAATGGATACAGCGATTGCGGTAGTTGGCCTCGTGCTTTCTGAAAAAAATAGCGAGAAAAAGCGAAAAGCTAGAAATATGTTATTTAAAGCTGTATATGTTATTTAAAGATATAAAGATTTTTATAAATAAATATATTAAATTTCTTGCTGTATATAGATTTATTTATCGAAATTGCTACTGTAATACAGATAAAAATATTAGTTAGACGCACAAATTTGATGTCCGTTTTTCAGTTAAAGAGTTTTGGGAAAGGTCTGTGAGCTGAGCGAAATTTATTTTAGTAAATGATGAATGGGAACAGTTTATGACAAAAACATTGATCTAAATTTACCATACTTTTTTAATCTAAAGGGATATTGACCGAATATTAATTGCTAGAATAAGAAAGCTAAATTGGGGGTGGGGGAGGAAAATACACTGTATACATTTCTCGCTGATCCAGTAAATTTGAAGTCACTATGTAAGTTCTTTATTTGATCTAATGATTTGGTGATCCTCAATAGATAGATCACCAAAACTTGAATATTATTTGTGACATGTGTGGATCTCTATTTCTTCCAAATTGGAGAGCTGTAAAACTGTGCACTTTCAGATAAAGATAAATTAAAAATTAAGAACGCAAACATTCTACTCAAACTGTTCGGTAATCGGAAAGGCTTTTTTTTTTTTTTTTTTTTTTTTTACTTTTATAAATGCATATTATATACAGATACATAAGTAAAATGATGGCATCATTTTAACTTATACTTATTTAACATTTTAACATTTATGAATAGCAGTGAACAAACAGCATAGAAAAATTTATTTTATTGCATACAAAATCATGAAGAGAAACTGTCAATCCTTACAATTTATTTATTTATAAGAATATTCACGTACAATTTTTTCCGATTAGTTTTTTATTCTACATTTACTGATTAACATTAGTATGGGCAATAAATTTTAATGCTTGCTGCATATAATTTGAAAGTTTGCCTTTAAGTTACATTATTTTATAAACTTTCAAAAATAAGATAATAAAACCACACAGTGATGAAAAAGCATAGTATACTCTTAAATTATTAGAATAAATAATTATATAATTGCACCTTTAGCCACCGAATCGTAAATGATTCTGTAAGACATATCCCAAGAAACAAAGATTTAATGTTTTATTTTTTTTATTTTATCCAGTGAACTATTTATAATAATTACTCATTTATATGAAATTTAAAACTTAAGATTTATATTCCAGCATTTTTTTTAATTATATGTATGCATGCATGTATTTGTGTGGGTACATTTAATAGTGGATACCCATAAAAGGTGGCGTAGAGACTCAAAGACCCCTCTCGTTAAGTCGTCGGTGTAGTGAATATTTTTTACAACATAATGAACTCTATTAATTACAGAAATGAAAGACCAAGGTAAGTTCCCACTTTTTACCAAAAGTACTAATACGGGCGTCCATACATTTAATAAGAGTGCAATCCAGACATTTTTTCAGAGGGGGTGCCTCCCCCGCCCTACAAGCGCATTTGCCTTTGATTTAAAATTAATTTGATCAACTATTGTACAACTACTGACAAAATAAGCCACTTTAAAAAAAAAAATCGCCACTAAGTCGCTGAATTGCTGGATCTGGCTAAACTAGCAACCTTTTAGAGCGGGTGCCTTTGAAGTTTCCGACTGGTCGAACGCAAAATCGTCAAACATCCGATATGACCCCTTGACCCAAAACATTCCCACTTTAGCCACAAATTGAGATTTATGGCTAAATATCCGCTGCTCCGGTGACAAAAATCCCCCCACCACTAATAGCTTTCGTGACGAGTCGTACGATCGGTTGGTACATGAATGTGGCCTTTAACTGAAAACAGATATCTGAATTATGTGTTTTTTCACATCGAACACAGGTCTGTTTTCACCTGCAGTCATATTTTTGATGTTTTTGTTTTAAACAGAGCAGACACATCTACCTTCTCGAAATAAAATTCGTTTTTCCTGAACCGAGAGAGATTCACAAATCCCAGTGTGCTTTGATTTTTTGCAGAACCCGCAAAGATTATCTCTAGCGGGTTGTGAATTGTTTCCACTTTGTCAAAAACTGCACCGCGGATCCTAAATTATGACTTTGCCATAATTTAGGCCTTTTAAAAGGCCACATTCATGTACCAACCGATCGTACGACTCGTCACGAAAGCTATTAGTGGTGGGGGGATTTTTGTCACCGGAGCAGCGGATATTTAGCCATAAATCTCAATTTGTGGCTAAAGTGGGAATGTTTTGGGTCAAGGGGTCAGATCGGATGTTTGACGATTTTGCGTTCGACCAGTCGGAAACTTCAAAGGCACCTGCTCTAAAAGGTTGCTAGTTTAGCCAGATCCAGCAATTCAGCGACTTAGTGGCGATTTTTTTTTTTTAAAGTGGCTTATTTTGTCAGTAGTTGTACAATAGTTGATCAAATTAATTTTAAATCAAAGGCAAATGCGCTTGTAGGGCGGGGGAGGCACCCCCTCTGAAAAAATGTCTGGATTGCACTCTTATTAAATGTATGGACGTCCGTATTAGTACTTTTGGTAAAAAGTGGGAACTTACCTTGGTCTTTCATTTCTGTAAATAATAGAGTTCATTATGTTGTAAAAAATATTCACTACACCGACGACTTAACGAGAGGGGTCTTTGAGTCTCTACCCCACCTTTTATGGGTATCCACTATTAAATGTACCTACACAAATACATGCATGCATACATATAATTAAAAAAAAATGCTGGAATATAAATCTTAAGTTTTAAATTTCATATAAATGAGTAATTATTATAAATAGTTCACTGGATAAAATAAAAAAAATAAAACATTAAATCTTTGTTTCTTGGGATATGTCTTACAGAATCATTTACGATTCGGTGGCTAAAGGTGCAATTATATAATTATTTATTCTAATAATTTAAGAGTATACTATGCTTTTTCATCACTGTGTGGTTTTATTATCTTATTTGTAAAGTTTATAAAATAATGTAACTTAAAGGCAAACTTTCAAATTATATGCAGCAAGCATTAAAATTTATTGCCCATACTAATGTTAATCAGTAAATGTAGAATAAAAAACTAATCGGAAAAAATTGTACGTGAATATTCTTATAAATAAATAAATTGTAAGGATTGACAGTTTCTCTTCATGATTTTGTATGCAATAAAATAAATTTTTCTATGCTGTTTGTTCACTGCTATTCATAAATGTTAAAATGTTAAAATACAGATACATAAGTTAAAATGATGCCATCATTTTACTTATGTATCTGTATATAATATGCATTTATAAAAGAAAAAAAAAAAAAAAAAAAAAAAAAAAGCCTTTCCGATTACCGAACAGTTTGAGTAGAATGTTTGCGTTCTTAATTTTTAATTTATCTTTATCTGAAAGTGCACAGTTTTACAGCTCTCCAATTTGGAAGAAATAGAGATCCACACATGTCACAAATAATATTCAAGTTTTGGTGATCTATCTATTGAGGATCACCAAATCATTAGATCAAATAAAGAACTTACATAGTGACTTCAAATTTACTGGATCAGCGAGAAATGTATACAGTGTATTTTCCTCCCCCACCCCCAATTTAGCTTTCTTACTCTAGCAATTAATATTCGGTCAATATCCCTTTAGATTAAAAAAGTATGGTAAATTTAGATCAATGTTTTTGTCATAAACTGTTCCCATTCATCATTTACTAAAATAAATTTCGCTCAGCTCACAGACCTTTCCCAAAACTCTTTAAATGAAAAACGGACATCAAATTTGTGCGTCTAACTAATATTTTTATCTGTATTACAGTAGGAATTTCGATAAATAAATCTATATACAGCAAGAAATTTAATATATTTATTTATAAAAATCTTTATATCTTTAAATAACATATACAGCTTTAAATAACATATTTCTAGCTTTTCGCTTTTTCTCGCTATTTTTTTCAGAAAGCACGAGGCCAACTACCGCAATCGCTGTATCCATTGACGCCATTCCGTGCCAAGTCTGAATGCGAACTGTGAAATGTTTGATCGTGTGGGCGAATGATGAAGGCGTGGAAAGTCAGTTATTTATTGCTATCCCGGTCATAAAAAACTCCCACCTCGGTCATAAAAATCGCTCCGTAACTAATTGTTTGTCAGACGAATTGGCACGTGAATGGCTGCCATCGCCAGTCTTTCTCTCCCGTGATTTTCTCTCTGGACTCAAGAGAGAGGAACGAGAAAGGCGTTCATTTCTCGCTGTCTTATACAACTGGTCGACTCTCTCCTTTCCTACCCCCTTTCACTCCTCAGATTCTCCCTGCAGTTCGAAAAGCCAAGCTGATCTCTGACGAGGGGGGCTCTACGGAAGCTGACCGTTTTCACTCCCCCGCTTTAGTCGACCAGTTGTATAATGAATCGGAGCAAACGGAGCCCTTTTTCCCCCCAAAAAACCCCAGGGATTTTTTCCCTTGAACAGACCAGAAGTAAAAGTTACGAGCTGAAAACTTCTTGTCAAGCTTTCTAAACTTTCTATTTATGCAATTAAACAGGTTTTTGGCACATTATCTTTTAATAAACATTTATGAACGTTTATTCACATTTTTATAAATTTAAAATTCTTTGTAAAAAAAAAAATTAATGTTTTTTAAGGCTGTAAGGGTATACTTTTCGAATTCCGCGCTCGATTTGTGTGCACATTTAAAATTCAAAAAGTTGTGCGCGCACTGGCCGCAGCGTGACACAGCTGGTATATGCGTACGGTATACATAAGCGATACACATTTTTCTCCACATGTTGTATTTTGTTCTATTTAATCAATAATTATGTACGTGAATTTATTAGTTATCAATAATTATGTACTTACGTTGTAATGAACAGTAATCCTGTTTATTTGTAATGAATGATCGATTTGTAATTCAAACTAGCTGTGTACCCTTCATACGGGAGGAAGCAGATATTTTTCTAATACACCTGATTAAAATTTATTCAATCAGAGCAAAACTATGGGATTGTTTCACTCGTAACCTGGCATTACGATAGTTGGAAAAAAAAAAACTACTTTACTTCGTGCAAATTTGTAATATAGTTTGTTTGTTTAACGTTTAGAGTTCTACCCACAACAGAGGAAGTTATTTGAACTTCATCTATGAAACCATAGCTCTTGAAACGGTTCGAATATTTCCGATAATAACCTAACCTGAATGGTTATCCCTGATCAGCAAATCGCAATTCGTAATCCAATAAGATTCCGCAAAGATATGGTTTACATCAGTTATAATTAAATTACCAATGATAATTCATTCAGAATTTTTAATTAAATAAATAAACACGTACATGCGATACCATTCTTTATTTTTATTTATTTATTCTAAAGTTAAACAAGTATCTCTCTATTCTAAAAAAAAGTAAGGGCCGCTGTCGTCGCCGCTGTCAAAAGCTTGTCGCCTATCTTCTCCTAAACCGTGGGGATTTGGAATACATTTCGACTAAGGTGCCCACAGATTCGAAAAATTCCGAGGAACCTGCTAAGCTGACTTAAATTTCGAAAATCGAATTATTTTAGAAGATATTAATAAAAAAATAAACATAATGGTTGCCAGATTTGGCATAAAATTATTCATTCTTTTGCAATAAAGCGTTTCCAAGTATCTAGAATCGCGTGTAATTTACAAACATGAGATAGAATTACGCCTATTTTACGCCAAAATAAAAACTATATGAAATAAGTAACTCAAAATGTGTTACACAAAGTTGACAATTTTCAAATAGTAAGTTCACTTAGACAACAGGAGTTTAGAATTAGTCATTATTCGTTTTTCCAAAACAAAATAACTAATATCTTGAAAATGAAAAATAATTAAAATGCAGATTATTTTAATGCCGGTTCGGTCCACCTGGATTATTTGCTACCAGTAGAAATATATTATATATTTAAACTATGCCATTATAGCAGTTATAGTACACTTTGGATATTTGCTAGCGCGACGAGATGGTACATTCGTGGTGCTAAGTACGCCAATCTGCAAACGATTATGTAAATGAAAATATGGATAACGGTTTTCCGGTAACCTTAAATGAACAGTAATTATAGGTTGTGAGCATGTGTAAATCGTCAAATAATGAAAAGTCGCCATGGGTGGCAAGCTATCCTATCTGTTCCGTAGCTTTTATTAACTTTACACGTACGCGAGTCGCCAAATAATGAAAAATCGCCATGTGTGGCAAATTCGCAAGGTGTCCAATAGTTTTTACATTATTAAAAATACAGCTGAAACAGCTGTTCTGATTTTATTACGCTTTAGCTCCTAATTAATATAAATTTGAATGGCAAGCTTAAATATCATTGTGTTTCTGAGGAGTGCAAATAATTTTTCCAGCGATTATAAGCGGAGTCTGCACTCCAGGTGTAGTATAGCTCAGGACCCGTACAACACGGATTCCCATAACAACATACCTTCCGTGTTATGAGGGGGAGGGGTCTACTGTAGTGCGAAGTTTAAATTTTTATGTACCCAGGGGCGTAGTCAGAATTTTTTCATGGGGGGGGGTTACGACTACTGCAACTCATATATATGTATACATATGTGTGATAATGTAGTGAAGTATATACATTTTGTATGGCAAAAAATTTCCCATGGGGGGGTTATGACCCCCCTAACCCCCCCCCCCCTTGGCTACGCCTCTGTATGTACCAATGAACATGCAAGAACCAAGCAATGTGTAGCTCAGTAACATTCCATCTGATCCAATCTTCGGGTTTTGTCTGTTGAAATAATGTCTTTTTTACGAATAAGCCTGATTAGGGGCCGAATGCCTCATACGAAAAAGCGAGCGTAGCGAGTCTGGGGGCCTTGGCCCCTAGTATTATAAAAACATTCTCACCATTATCTATCTCGCATATATTTAAGCAGAAAATATTTAATTACAATCAATTTTCTAAGACATATAATCCAAATGACCCCTGTCACGACCATGCCCATGCACTGCTATACATGATAAGGATTTCATTAATAATGGTTATGAACATATTATTACTGTTCACCTCAAAATAGTAAAGAATATCTATTAATAGAAACTTGTGGGAAATGGTACCGAATATACGATTCCTTCTAAGTTTACTTTAAATCGTATACTATAACAAGTCTCATATAATCGAGATTATTTTATACTAGCTGTGTGCCCGTTCTTCGCACGGTAGGAAAAGAATATTTTGCTAAAATAAATACCTGTGCCATAAAAAAAAAATACAATTTAGGTAGTCTCTTTTGTTGAAACTATTACGGTATACATTAACGCAACGTAGGATTATACTTTAGTTAGTTGCAAGATGACCGTTGAAAAATGATGAAGAGACCACTTTTAATTTCACGAAACATTTATTAATGTGGTATACTGTGCTTCAATTCATATTAACCTAAAAAATCTAACTAATACTTACTATAGCTGTCTATTACTTATTAAATGTTATTCATCTTCGTTTCCCCCCTCTCTAATGCTCAATTTAAATAATCAGTGTAGGAATTTGAAACCAGTGGTGCCTTTTCTCCTCTTTGATGATTCTTAGCAATTTATACATTAGCATAAACAATAAACATTATTTATAATGGTTGCCATTAAAACACCTCTCCTTTTCTTTTTAAGCATAATTCTTGTCAGATTGGCGCAAATTTAGCACCGCAAATTATTTCATCTCGCCGTGATGGAAAATATCCAAGGTGTACCAATCTAAATATTTAAATCCTCTATGGTTCAGTTTTGTGATAAACATCAAACTGTGTAATCTCGTGGAGATATTTAGAATCGCTCAAATTGCGAATAGGGTGTTAAATTGTGTAGGAGTTTAGAATTTCACGCAATTTTTTAATTTATGATGTTACGTTCTGACCATGCTTGTTTAGTCTGGTTATTTATCACAGTTGTTTTCAAACGGATTAATATTGTAACTTACTTGCAACAGAGCTTATTAAAGTTAATTTTGAGATGCTGGTGTGATGCCTAACTAATCAGTATTTCAAATATTTTTCAGAGCTATGTTGCTAATGGCCTAAATTTTGTGGAAGAAATTGTTAAATTTCTGGATTTCCGCCAAAAAAATGTATAATTAATATATGTATACCGCCAAAAGTTGTCAAAACTTGGTGACATTTTGCGCGATTTTTGGAATTCATACTATGGCTGTCGTTAGGCCGATAATGAATACTATGTTTTATGTTAATTAGTATTTTCCCCCCTGTGGCAGCTTTTGAATTTCTCACTATTTTAAAAATTGTAAGTTTCCTTTCGTTGTTATGGTTGCTGAAAAATCATAGTGTTCAAAAATCGTCAAGGGTAGCTCATGCATTAAACAAAATACTTTTAAAATTTCATAATAGTAAATTTTTATGTAGATTTCTAACTCATTTTTAAACTCATGACGGCAAAATTCCTTCATTGTCAGTTGCGATATCTAACATGAATTAGTGAATGCAAGTGGGAAAAGACCAAAACTCACGTTATTTTACTTTTCTACAGCATCTGATAATACAGAAGTTTATTATTTCACTCGTGGTGTAATATTTTGTCTAAGCTTGGAAACCTAATTAAAAGAACCCCTATAATACGTCTCGAAAAGTTGTCCAAACCGAAACTACCCAAACCTATGGGGTTGCTATCTTTGACGCACTTCTCGCTACTTTGGCATATTAATCTGGCTAATTTGGCATTTCGTTAAAGTAAACGTAATTAGTGACAAACTTTAATATTTTATTACGATTGCGAAAATAATTGTAGGTTTACAACAATATTCAAGATTCTTAATTAAATTTATTAACATATGTGTTGTCTATTGCTTTTTAAACACATTTTTTAATGCTAAAGAACACGGTTTTGTTTACAAACACAACAAGTAGCTTTGGCGAGCTTTGGCGATAATTCAAAACGCACTCTTAACATAACATTTGCGTTTTAACAAAACTAAACAAGCTACGAACAACTTTGGTATTTTGAATTAAATAACAAAGATAAACTTACAAGAAAAAGGCATTTTCTAAGGTAACAGTAAAAATTTTCAATAATAAAATCGAACTTACAAGGCAAATTTGAGCAGACGATCCGGGATCTCGTCGCATGTTGATCACCCATTTTCTTCTTTTTTCTTCATCTTCAGAGAATTTAGCCATTCTAAATCCATTTCTTGAATGATTAGAACGATTTATGGCGGCACAACCACCCATAATAACAAATTTATTGGTTTAAAATGCAGAATAAGACTACCAAGCGGTGTCGCCAAGGAGTGCTGTGTTAAGCCGGGGCCATGGCTAATCAACGGGCCTGCTTATGAGTTGCCATCGCTAAAAATGAGTTTATCATTGAGGCCTGTTTTCCCTAGTTACAGTATTCTATTTTATTATTCTAAGTATTATAAATGTTATATTATTTTATTATTTTAAAACAATTTTTTGATACTTTTGTCGTACTAAAGAACTTTAGATGTAGGTAATCGTTTTGTGAATCTTGCGCCATTTTCTTTCATGAAAATTTATCCTAAAATTCGAACATTTTGCTCTGAATGTAAAGGTAAGTGAACGCTTATAATGTATTTAGAAATTCTAAAAATATGTATGCAAATCATGTTTAGTGAATAATTACTCATGTATTATTTATAAATAAATTATTTTAATCAGAAATCGTATTACTTGAGTAGTTTTATTCTTGTAAATAAGCATGACGTTGTGATACTATTTAGACAATTTAATTTTGCCAGTTGATAATGTTATTTATCAGTTATATATGCCTTGATTATGTTATTAAGACTTACATCTGGTACAGTGCAGAAATACAGTAAATTATAAATTATTGATTTTTGCCCGTTTATACAGAAACTTCAAATGTAGTTAATATTTTGTACAAGCGTTCACTATGCTTGCTAATTCCTTAGTTCGATTGAGAAAGCGACAAAAGAATAATATATACTACATGAAATGTCTTTATTAAAGAATAATTAATTCGGGGATCGCGCTATAGAGCGTATTTTATCAATTTTCTCCAATATACAGGATATCCCGAAAACACTGAAATGCGCTTCAATACATCATTTGTTAAAGATTAATCTTGAATTGTTTAAAATAACGTAGGAAATACGACTACGCTCATGAAATATTCATTATAAAAATGTCTTTCTCATTTGTGTATTTAGTTATTTTAAAGTATATTAAATATCCACTTGTGAAACTAAAATAAGCAATCGTGAATCATGAGAGTAAGCGCTACTTTGTTTTTCCTTCAAATTATATGCATCTATTTTCTTTATGTAAATATGTATCATAGCAAACAAATTAATCATGAGTTCGTACTTGAATTAGTAACACAATTACTACTTAAAACTACATTAAATAACGTTTGAAAGCACTGGGAAGCTTGAGAAATGCCTGATGTATACGTGAAGACTCGAGCATCCATAGGCCTCTTTGGATGGCTCATCAAAATACACGCGCAGGCCCGTTACTAATTGCGAAGGCCCCGGTTAAGCCTAATGTGGGCAATTTTCAGAAAGCGTAGGTGAGCTCGGTATATAGGAGTCTTACTAATTAAGATTTCTATTGCATTTTTAAACTCGTGACATCAAAATGACGTCATTTCATTTATGATAAACCACTTTTTTTTACAGTTATGTCTATCTCTAGCATATAGATGATATATCACATGATCACTATTGCTTCCAAAACTTATTTGCGCTCCGTAGAAATACAATGATGTTTGGTGTTGCCATTGAAAAGGCATGTTAATTACAGGAGCTAAAGCGTCATAATATCAGAACATATGTCTCATTTTACCGTGCTGTACAAGTCTCTTTTAACGTGTTACACGAAAACGATCGTAATGTTTTCGCCGTGTTCCAAGAATTCGTGTTGTAGACCCATGTTATAAAGGGTTAAATTGTAATCTGTAAAAAATGAAATATGAAATTAGTTATTTATTTAGCGTGAATTGACAGTGAGATCAACGTCACTTTTATGTAACAAGTATGATACTGTATTAAGAGTTCAATAAGGGTAATAAGCTTTTTTTCTCAGAAGTTACATCACGAACGTTTTCATTTAGAAAAGCGACATGATTTTCACTGGAGCAGGGTGCATTTTTGACTTTTAAACGTAAATGATGCATCCATTGTTTCATGAAGGTTTTTTAATTTAGGTAAAGTCGTGTGTAACATAACTCCGCTAATACATTGTCCACGCTTTGCGAATTGCAAGATAAAATTGTTGTCAACATCATGCAATGTTATTTATGTGGTATATACTATATATTAATGCTATAAATTAAACCTCACAAAAAGAATTATATGTTGTAGAAATCAGGCATTTTTCGAAAACTTCTTTCCTTTTTGATCGCCAAAATTTGCACTCATGACATCAACTTTTAGTCACGATTCAAGTATTTTTCCACGTTTTGAAATTCCGCATTACTGGGTTTAATTCGAAATATAAGTGGAAAGAAAATATTCGTTTCCCACCGTGCGGAGAACGGGTACGCAGCTAGTCAGATCTATTAAAATCCGTATGTTCGTATCGTGCGTGGCTGAATGACATTTTCGTACAAACTTTGTATAGTTTGACTTCGGATCGCGTAGAATATTGGCAATCTGTCCGTGAAAAAGAATCCAAATAAGCGGGTCGGGTAAAGCCAGCGGAGTGAATGTACGTGTTTCCTCTTGTGTTGACGTCCACGCTCAGTAATCTATAATAATCTGTAATGGACAGAAATATTGCATGCGGGACTTTTATTATCATTGTTATTAATGAGGATATCTGCGCGGAGTCTGAGCGGCACGTAACGGCCAGTATGAATGCAGCTTTACTACCTCATAACTACGCCTAAGTAACTGAGCATCAGTCGTACATCTGACTGCCATCCCCATCATCTAATGGACGTGCCCGTTTCCTACTATAGGCCAGAAGTTTAAGCTTCTACGTAATCCGTAGTCAAATAGTATCTGTCTATGCCTCTGAGCTAGAATTCTAACCAAGTTAACCCATTTATGCCTAGCGTCTCTTTTTTGGGACGGCATTTTCGCTATCATTCGAAAACGTTATTTATTTTTCCGAGCCTTTATTCGCGAGTATTGAACCTCAATTCCACAAAACATTTTAATATGGCTAAGTGGGATGTTGACATTTCAATTTTTATACATAATGATTTTAAATGAAATCATCCCTTGTTCAAAAAGTTGACATCAGAAATTTATCAATTACTGCTGGTGTTAGCAAAAATCGAAGAAAGTCGCAAAAACATCCAGGCACAAATGGGTTAAGAACTTAGCTGAGTGATCGAAGTATCTGCATAACAGGCCTCTCAATTTATCCTCGTTTTTTAAAATTCCTACCTCTATAAATAATAGAGTAAAATGTTCTGCTTCTTCAACAGTTGTTAAATGTTCTTTTTGGATGTTAAGGTTTCGTCTATCAAACCATTAAAATACCAGGCTTAATAAATAAAACTTTGATGAAGGTAGGAATTTAAAAAAAAGAGGACCAATTGAGAGGCTTGGCATAACAATTTCGTGGAAACCTTGACAAGGCGCATCTATTGTGGGATTTTCAATTTACGACAAACTTATTCTCTATACATCGGCACGTTATCGCACATTTCGGTCCTGGTTTTCTGTGGGGCCCCAAAAGTGAAAGGTACCGAAATATGTTTAAATGAAATATATCAAAATGTAAATAATTTAATTCATTTTATTAATTTAATTTATAATTCAATTAATTTAACCACATGATATACATTTTTCGGTACTGACGTAGCATACTGGTGGTCCACCTAGACGAGCGATTTTTCTTTAAGATAAATGCCGGACAATTGAAACTATTGATGATATGGAATACGATTGGCAATAGTTTGCTAGCACATTTCACGTAAAAATAGTTTGGCGCCAATGACCACCGGTATATTACGTTCTAGAACTGATTAACACTCTCTATAGGCCTGCTTTCATTCCATTGCTTCCTATTCCATTACCTAAGGTGCCCATTCGTTAAGGTGACCAAACGTCCCCGTTTTCCGGTGCAGTCCCCAATTTCAGGATGTTCTCCAAATTGTACCCACAGTGTAAAACAGGAATTGCGGACAATTTTTAATTATTGCATTGGTTTTTAATTAAATTAATGTTAATTATTTCACTAATTATAAAAATTGGGGACATGTCCCCGATTCTATGTTCAAAAATCTCGCCACCTTACAATACGTCCCCAATTTTTGAGGACAGTCCCCGATTTCTGCGGTTCTTTCGGGGCCATCGTGATTCTACCGGGCCTGCTTGTGCATTCCGATGACTCATCCAAAGAGTCCTAAAGATGCTCATGTATTGGTTCCAGCACTTAGATACATCATCTAACGGTCGAATCTAACCAATCAGGCCACGTTCGTAGGCCTTTTTCGGAGTGCACAAGCAGGCCCGGTAGAATCACGATGGCCCCGATTCTTTGGGATTTGTCCCCAAAATGCAAAACAGCATTTGGGGACAATTTATAATTATTACATTGTTTTTTAATTAGATTATTGATAACACTAGTCAACAAATTTGAACTTTTTTTCTGCCTCTGGTTTGTAAATGGGTGGATTTACTTAATTTCGGGGTACTGAATTCACTGGTAAAATCAATTTATGTCTATCACTTCACATTTCCAAGAGGAACAAGAGAATCAGCAGCAATACCGACAAAATTTGATATAATTGAAACTAACAAGAAATTCGTATTAAGAACTTAATAATTCAAAATTATTTCACATGTATACATTAGTTTTTATATGTATACACATGCCAACATAGATATCATCTTTTTCCTCTCCAAAATGCTCTTCCCACTTGGTTTGAATGAGGTCCAAGCCGCTAACTCAATATTTGTCAGTCTGATATCAAAATCGTTGAACAATTTTTCTATTTGTGGTCCAATAAATATACTTTCTTTTAACTTTGCTTCACTCAGCTTGAGAAACTTTTCTTTCAAATAATTGAAGACCTGACCTCATTTATCCAGGCCTTTAACAAAGTTCTTCATAAAACCAAACTTTACATGAAGAACTTTACTCGGAGACAAACTGATTTTATTAGGCTCAACCAGTGGAGTATTTTTCACATTTTCCTTTACAGCTACATGTGATTTCCTTTTAAGCCACTTTACTGTATAGTGGCCAAGTTTCATAAGTTTCTTTCACGTCTACTGCATGAGCCAAAGGCACAAATGGAAAAGTATTGCCATTATGCAGTAGTACTGCTTTCAATCTGGTTTGTCCAAGAGTCAATAAAGAGTGACTATTCCTGATAGTTATGTTGTATACCTAGCTGCATCAGCAGACCATTGACATCTCTACATACACACATTGAATTCTGCATGTCAAAATATGGAGTGAATGAAGTACCTTTTGATCTCAAACAGGAAATTTTTGTACCTGGAGCTAGATCGTTTCATTGTTGCAATCTCGACCCCAAAAGTTCATCTTGCTGTTTTGAAAGTTTTAGATCGCGAACCAAATTGTTCAACTCCTTTTGATTAAAGGGCTGAAGCGAAAAATCTTGAGAATGAGGGGAATATTTTCTACAGGTTCTTGATCAGCATCTTCAGATTAACTTGTCATTGTTTCTGATTCTATGTTCTGCAGATTACAGGCAGACAGGCAACCTTTCATTTTGTCACTGGCAAATGCACTGAAGATACATTTTACACTTAATTTTATTTCTAGTTTTGATAGAGAATGCCCTGAAATATTTGTAAGAGAAAAGTTCTAGGCTGGAAAGTTATCCTTAGGCTAACTCCACACCATAGGAATTGAGAATTCATAACTCGACATTTTCCTTTCAGTCACTTGGTTAAAGTAGTAGTACATGTTATGCAAGAATACGAGGCGCAAAAGTTTTATCTAGATCACCAAGAGAACTATCAAAATATAATTTATAGGCCTTCTTAATCAAATCAGTAATTGTTTTTTTTGGAGATTTTTGGGTGAATTTCTCACAGACATAACAAAAGTTTTCGGGGTGTTAAGACAACAACTATGCTTACTAGTTGTTATTTTTAGTAAACGTAAGTTTTAAATATATGTATAAAGCAATTTAAAAAAAAATACCTCTCAATAGAAACACTCACTTATTAAAAAAAAAAAAAACTTATAATGCATTCTTAGGCTGAGATAAATACAATAGTAATTGCACATGCACGTTTCAACATTCACTAGGTCATAATGTTTATTTTGCACTACTGGATCATCTCTCCATCTAATGAATAAAACTTGCCTTTGTAACATCTGACATCAAGTGACAATTTGCTGATCTTATAGCACTCTTGTACCAAACTTTAGAAAAAAAAAATTAAAAATTAAACATTAAAATAAAAGAACGGAAAATAGTGAAATTAAGAAAAAAATAAATAAATATCCTTAAAAACTCAAATCTTACGCGCTTGCATTCAAATCTTAGCATTTTGAAAGGTTGATTCGGATTTTACACACCAAAATACATACTAATTGATGTATCACATTCCAGAGGCAAAATGGCTGTTGAGTAGTGTAATTATTTCATTAATTATAAAATATCCCCAATCTTGTTTCAGAATCGGGGACATGTCCTCAACTCTAAGTTAAAAAATATGGTCACTTTACCATTACCACATGTATGACTAACAAATACAGGGTGATTCATAATGAATGGGACAAAAAGAAAACATGATTGTGAACGTTGTAATTAATATATTTAGAAAATTCAAATTTACCTCAAAACTCCATTTATTGAAGTTTCTACAGGTGTTCAATATGTGCCCCTCCTGTGACACGGCGTTGATTTTGAGGTACTCCGCAAAAGCGAATCACGAATTCTTTCAACCACTTCGGGTTTTGTTTCTTTTCGTCCTGGGCTTTTGTTCTTGCCAGTCAAGAAGACTATATTTGATTTCTATAAAAATAGTTGCGGGTGACATAGCTCCAAGAGAATCCTTTACTTTTTAGCACGCCCCGCAAAAAAAGTGTCACGATTATTTTTAACAGCACTGACATCTGCTGAAAAATGGAAGAATGCGAGAACAGCTGGATAGATTGTCCAATGCTAAGAAAAGGGCAGCCATTGCCGTCGCTCGACTTAACTACCAGTAAGTTGGCGGACGGTCAAAACGTTCATCGCGTTCCACAGATCTAGAGACCCCTTTTTGACGCAGCTGGCTGTGCCCCACAGTAATTTTGTGCACTGTGCCGCACAGCCAGCCACGCCAAAAAAGGGTTCCTAGATCTGTTGCACACGGTGAACGTTTCGACCGTCCGCCATCTTGCTGGTAGTTAAGTCGAGCGATGGCAACGGCTGCCCTTTTTTCAGCATTGGGAAAGGGTTGCGCCTCAAAGGTTTAACCACAAAGCAAAAATAATTTTCATCATTAAAGTAAGAAGTTTAATATTTTTTTATATTAAATAAAAATCATAAATCACTTCCAATCCATAATATAGAGGTGCCTAAAAAACACTAACCTAGTGTTTTCTTCATTATATATCGACCTTAGACATATGGAATTAATTATAAAGTTACTTTATGGTGCCGAATAAAAATTTCAGGATATTAAATGTAAATAAATACAATAGACCTCTATACAGTGATGTCGGAGAAGAATTGATGTAGGAGTTTCAGTTTTTCTCATAAAAAGGGTTACAGATTCAGTACAATATAGATTATGTTTGCCATATTGGAAAGAAGAGAAAAGAAGAGAAATAATTAAATTAAGAATAAAAATCCAGCATAATATAAATATAAAAATTACTATATAAAAATTCAGGGAGGCGCAGGTGCCTCCATGCTCTATGCTGCCGATGCCCATGGTTAAAAAACGAACCGTTACAGTTTAATTTTTTTGCTTAAATCGAACAGTCTTTAACGCTCTAAGTAAATTACTTTTTACAGGACGCGCCTCGACAGTTTCTACATATATACAGGGTGTCCCAAAAAGGTGGTAACGGGCTTTAATTCCTTACTTATTAGAGATAACTGGGTAGTGTAAATTGGAAAAATGTTCAAAATAAGGTCAGAAATAAGACTCTGTTAAGAAAAATATCCTCTCGTTACCCACTTATCTCTCATAGATAAAGAATTGAAGCCCATTACCACCTTTTCGGGACACCCTGTAGAAATTTACTATGTTTGAAAAGTTTAGGTGGCACGAATTATTTTTAATAAATATTTCTTTACCGTGAATGTTTACGTTATGAAAACCTATTTTTAAAAACTTGTATAGTATTTCTCTGTAGCTATTGAAAATGAGCAACGTGAAATTTTAAAATTCGACTAGACTAATCGACATTTTAATTATTTTAAAAAAATGTATTGTAAGTAAACCAGTTCAATAAGCATCTTCTTAATTGCATTCCGAACATTATTAATTTTTTTCATAAGGATAATTACATCATTAACATAACGAAAAAAAAAGCATTACTTCAGCAAGCTATTCATTCTAAGAATTATTATTTAAAACCAAAGAGTTAAGAAGATAAATTACCATGAATCAGATTAAACTCTTGCACTTATAAAAAGAAAACCAGTAATAATAAGCCATAGCTGATTACAAATCAGACTGAATGTGATTACATATTACAGAGAATGTGCATGTTAAATCTGTCTAGTCTTAGACTCTTTATTTGCCTGTTAGGTGAGAGATGGTATTTAAAATTTTCGAAACTGCTATAATATTTGTTACTGAATGACTAGTTCTGAACTTTGTCCTAAGAATACAAATATATATATATATATATATATATATATATATATATATATATATATATATATATATATATATATATATATATATATCAGTTTATTAAAAAAAAAACGCCATAGCATTATCTCTAAAGCTTACAAAAAACTTGGTTTTCTTAAATGCAAAACTAAAGAATTTTCTAACTTTCATGCATTAAAAATCTTATACTTTAGTTTGATACGCTCTAATCTTGAATATTGTAGTCTTGTTTGGGATCCGTATTATAAAAATAAAATGAAAATTCTTGAGCGGGTGCAGACTCAGTTTACTCGTTATTCATATTACAAAAGTAATCCTATTTACATTCCGAATATTTCTTCATCTTACTTGAGAAGTGTTTTTGGTCTTCCTAGTTTAAGTTCTCGTCGTGATCTCTTTTGTTTATTATTTTTTTATAAAGTTGTGAATAATAGGGTAGACTGCACTGATATTCTTCAAAGTATTTGTGTAAATGTACCGAACAGGTCTCTTCGTAATAGCCATTTATTTGTGGATCCAATTATAAAATATAATTACATATACTTTTCGTTATCTAAATTTTATAAAATTTGTAATAAGTTTTCTTTGGATTTGGATATTTTTAACATGTCTTTTAAAGTCTTTAGAGTTAAGTGTTTTGAACTTTTGCAGTCATGACTGGTATTTATTTTATCTCTGTATTTTATCTTTTTTAATTTTGTCTCATGTAATTTGTCCTTTTATGCATCACTGTAAATGGATTTTAATCTGTAGTGTGCATTTCTTTTACGAAATAAATGAAATGAAATGAAAGTTTTTAATAAAAAGAATACGGCGATATACTTCAATTTTTCATACAAAAATAATGCAGTTATTAAGGCGATTTTAAACGATCTATCTTCAGAATTTTCACCAAATTAAGTAAACTGATTTTAAATTAGAGGAATTCCTTAGTTAGATGTTATTTTTTTTTCTAATTTAAACAAAGAATCATTTAAAACTAATAAACCATCGCCACGTTCCGATCCGATCTAATAAAAGCAATCTTCTCCTTCTTATGAGCCCAACTCGTAAGTAAATGAGAAAGAAAAGAACACAAAAATGCCTAGTCATGGATCTGTGCCTGGTAAGATTTTAGGGAAAACGACACCCTTCGCGCCTTCACGGCAAACGAAGAAAAGGGACAATTTCGCCATGTGGTGACGTCCGAAAAGTGACCTCAATGCCCTCTCGTTGGGGAAGCACCCCATCGTTTAAAACTGTCGTCTTTTTTGCAGTGGTCAATGATGGCGGCACTATCGTACTTGCAAGTTAGGGTACGCAGGAAGTTGGGAGACGGCTAGCCCCTCTAATTGCTTTTCACTCCCCCATTTTAGTCGACCAGTTGTATAATGAATCCATTTCTCTCGACAAAACTTCAGTGTGAAGGAATTTTAACAGTGCTTCCACACCATACATCCTAAAAAAAGGTTTTGCCTGTTAAATTCAAGCGTTAAATCTGATAGAAGTATTTTAAATAAGACTGGTATAAACATATTACTATATGATTCTGGTTTTACATTTAAAGAATTTAAGTTGAGCACATGTGTTTCAATTCCGTCGTATTATTTTCAAAGTTTCGACACGTCACTCGATTTGTAAACTGTAACTAAATTCAATAATTTATTAATATGTGAGTTGATCATTATTTCTCGTTTACCAAATCTATTTTTTAGCAATGTAATTACTTCATCATAGTTATTATCTGAAATATCGAATCATCCAATCGCGTTCAAAGCCGCTCCACCAAGGAACAAACGCAAATACTGAAATCTTTCAGTTTCACTTAACCGTTTGACTGCTATCCATCAAAATCCTCATACATCCTCCAATAAAAGTATTCGAGTAAGAGAAAAATTTCCTATTTTAGATTTGTGAATAATAAATGAGTTTTTGAAAAACGCACAACTTAATAGAAATACGGAACGTCATATTTATGCATAGCCTAATTCATATTCTATGATAAATAATTCTTAATACACGAAATCAACGTAGGAAATTTATCTCTTACTCGAATACTTTTTTTGGAGGGTGCACAAGAAAAATAAAGCTTTTTTTTTTTTCCATTGAAAAAACTGCAACTTCAATTTATCGTTAATGCAGTCCCCCCCCCCCCCTTGAGATGAATTGTTTTTGCTGCCTCAAACCAGCTTATGAAACTCACGGCATTTTTTGCTACCAGCTTCAAAATCTTATTCCGAGCTTTGGGTTCGGGTAGAACAATTTCACCAGTAACCGTATTTCTTTTCAACTTAGGCATTACGTGTAGAGAAGAAACTATTGATCGTGCATAATTCACCTTCTTTTTATCCGAGAAATAAATTTAATAGAATGATGTTTCACATTTTCAATACATTTGAATCTTGACTTTCGTGAGGAATGCGTTCCAAATCCCCTCGCGTAAGTGAAAATTTCCCGTTGTGAAATAGTTTGCTTCTTACTATTAGCGAAAAATCTTGTGATATGGGTGAGGAGTTTGCGTTAGCTCTGAAATACTTTACTCGTGAAAAACTCGCGTAAGATAGATCGCATTGTTACGCGAAACCACTGTATATGCAAATAAATACCATTTGTGTTATAACGTCATCTACTTGTGAATTTTGGTACTATTTTACTCTTATTTAATAAATGCCAAGCAATTAATTTGCTTTAAAATGTAGTTCAAATTTCATCTAATTTGGACCAATGGAACGTATTTTAGAGCCCTCGAAAGAGGGATACTTATTTCTTGCTAAACTTGTATTTTCTACAAAAAAGAAAAAAAAAGAGAGAGGGGGATTTTTGAGAGAGGTAGATTTTACCAATTTATTTGCTTAACTTGACATATTTTGTTACAAGTAAACCAAATTAATTGGTTGAATTAACAATATTTTAACGTCATTTTTAGTAACATTAACCTCTACTTTTTTACTCTTGTTTAATTTTTTGCTTAATTTAAATTTCCACAGTGTAATCCTTTCATTATACTCTTCACTAGCTGTAATTTTGGCTTCGAAATCTTTTGGTTCAAAAGCGGCTCAATCGCCGAATCAATAATTTTTAACTCATCAGATTTAGTATTTAATACAGTGAAACCTCTCTGAGTGGCCACCTCACCGTACCGAGAATATCTGGCCGCTCAGAGGGAGTGGCCACGCTCAAGGGTTTTATTTACTATTATAAGATAATTGCTATAATGCGTCATATAAACAAGTCTGACACATATTCCTTATTTAAAATGAAATGTAAAACTTATGTAAAGAGAAAATAGTACTTTATTTAATGCTTCCTTACTTTTTTTTTTTTTAATGATACAGTTTGTGTCTGTTTTAAGTTCTTATTTTTATCAGAAACAACCATATTTTCTAGCTTGTTTTTTACTTTAAAGAACAGATCTCTAACCTGTTAGTTTGTAACCACTTCGGGATTTTCGATACTTTCATCGATTTTCCCTAAAGGCGCTTGTGTTGAAAGTTTAGCTTGCTCGCCATTACAAACATCAGGAAATTCGTACACAGGTACGGAATTAGCGCCTGAACGGGCCAAAAATTCGTTTGTAGGACAACTTCAACACCTGATTGTCCAAGGGATTCCCCATCTTAAGGGGAGAATATAAAAGAGATAACAGATTTAATTCCAGTTATTCCTGCATCTTATATTCGACCATAAACCTGACCTGAGTTTTTCCGCTCAAAATTACAGCGTGGAGTGAGTAGAATTTCCCGAAAAATGAGATGGGCGATCCCACTCGGTGGCCGTTTAGATGGTGGCCGCCACTGATTGAGGTTATTTTAACATTAAGTCTATGCGCCAAAAAATCCGTGCCATGAAAAATTGGCCGTTTAGAGGGGTGGCCGTTCGGTGAGGTTTCACTGTAATTCTAAATGTTCTTCAAGAATTGAAGAATCGGCAGTATCTTTTTCAAATTCCGTTTCTATATTCTTCCGGTGTTTTGATATTGCTGTTCTAGTTACTTTTCGTTTCGATTTTAGTTTGGATAGTTCGTCAGCCATTTTTAATAAAAATAAAGGAAAGGTCCAGCCGTGAGATGTTTTCGCACATTTTATTGTGCTAAATCCAAAATATTACCAATAGGGATGTAACGGAGAGTGATTTTGCCAGATACCAGATATCGGATATCCGAAGCTCCTTTCGCTGCCGGATACGGATATCCGGCACTAAATGTGTATTTAGTTATCCAGTGTATAATGACATCAGAACAATCATTTTTATATAATGACATCAGAACAATAAATTGCAAACATGTTTCACACATCATTAAAGTATTTTTGAATAATGGACTTATAATACACAAAACTTAATATCTTTACATGTATCTACATAAAAAATGTTATTTAAAATGTAAGAAGTTAAAATATTCTTTTTATGTGTGCACCACTGTCAGAAGTGAATGAATTTTAACCATGACACATTTATTAATGCATCTATAATTGCAGATTATTTTCACAAAGAAATGCATACTTTTTTTATTTATTTAAGAATAAGATATCTATTTTGATAAAATACCTATGATAGATGAGTTAACTTTTTCCAAAATAGGTTTAATGCCTGTTTTATATTTTAATAATTTAATATTAATTTACAATGTCATTTTTAGTTTTATTTTAAGTTATATTACTTTAAGAGATAGATAAATAAAAAATAAATCTCTTTTAAGTATTTATAATGAAATTATCACACTTTCTTTTGCAGTTTTATACAAGTATGCAACAGAATTTTTCAGGTTATGCATTAAATTTCTTTAATCGAAAATAATATATATATTTTAACTACCAGTTACAAAACTAAAATAGATCTGTTTAATTGTTTAGTTTATAAAATATACAAGCTTTCTTTTACAATACAGAAATTTATATGGCACCATAAGGAGAGAAAATGGTGGGGTCAAATTCATACAAAAAATCATTTCAAACATTAGCTTCCAAATTTTAGGACAGTTTCCTTTTTTACTCTTGATTTCGACATACATATACACACACACACAAAAAAAAAAAAAAAAAAAAAAAAAAAACGATTAGTCAAAGTACTTTATGTATGGAGTGATAATCATACACAATACTGTAGTAGTAACAAAAACAACTATTTTAAACTAGTAAAATGTTAAGGCATGGCTGTCTTCACAAGCAGCCATGTTATAATTTTCATTAATAAATATTTCACAAACACATTTTAAAACGTACGTATTTTAAGTAGACTTAACTTAAAAATCAATTCAAACTTGCAGACAATCATAAATGAATTTAAATAACTAAGTTTAATTTAAAAATACCCAAAATAAGGGTTAATTTTTAATCATTGGGTATTGAAGACTGTCAAAGATAAGGAATAAGGGTTGCTCTGGAATAAGGGCTGCTCAGTAAAATACTGTCATTTAGAAAATGGATGAAGATTGAAAATTTCTCCCTGCCTCTGTAAATAAATTTTGAAGACAGAATAATCGGAGTTTTTTGTTAATTATCAGAGATTTCCGGATCAAATTAAAACATGGAGAAACTCCATGGGGAGAGAATGTAAAATTACATTATTTCTGGGATTACCATGAGAGAAATCGAATATACTGAATGCACATATTTTTCAAATGATACTGCACAGTACTTATAATTAAACTTCTCCTGTAAACAGCAGTCTACAGCTGAAAAGGGTGAGAAGATCGCTTCTGAATTTGCACAAGTACACTACATGAGATGTGCTTAAGTGTTCTTTTTTTTTTTTAGTTCAGAAAATGTCTACTAAGTGGCACTTTGCAGTATGAAATCTACTCAATATTAGCCTGACTTGTTATAAATGTACTGAAAAACTACTGTACAAATGTTGAAATTGTGTGTTTATTTTGAATGATCCATTTCCAGTGTTAAATTTGCTGCTTTTTCAGTTGAAAAATATGTCCCTCCGTTTTATGTATCACTTTATCAAGAATGATCAAATATAATTTTCCATCCTGTCCCCTACAAATTATAGATAGAACTTTAGTAGTATATAGCCGGATATCCGGCAGAGAAGTCGGATACCCGGTAGTTATGATTCGGATATCCGACGGTATTTCGGATATTGAAAAATCAGCCGGATATCCGTTACATCCCTAATTACCAATTCCCGGCCGATGCACCATGAGACGGATTTCAGTCCGGAAAGTTATATGCACTTCAAAATCGTAGGTTCAGAGGTTTTAAATTCATCGAAACTCAAAATATTGGAGTCAATTCGTTACATTTATATACAACTATTATTTTACATACTTAACTATTTACATTTTAACGCCTCATGTCAACATATTAAGCAAATCTAATCTAATGCACTTTCAGGGGCCTCATGCAGAAATCGGTCTGCCTATAAGAATCTGCTAACAAAGTGCGATGTTTACGGTCTCACAAGGGGGAAAAAGCACCGCGTGACGTCATTACAACGCAGGTGGCTTTTAAAATGGAAGCAAAAATTCCGTGACAGTATTAGAGATTGTACGACCTCTTCCTCCTTTTTTATCATGTATTTGGTGTGAAATATTCTCTACCTATCCACGGCCAAGGCTTGCAATTTATTATTATATATATGCAGGTTTGCAATGCATTATACGGTGAATAGCAGTTCTTGGATTGACATATGGAACGCGATGTTTCCACATTTTTGGCAGCTATAAAAAAAAGATAATAAATTGTACCCAAGTTAATCAATAGGATACTCAGTATCCATCGATCGGTTTGCTTGACCGTCCTACCCTAGGCATGCATTTCGCTGTTATAAATATTCGTTCTAGCCATTCGCTGTTTTTTTTTTCTTTGCTTGTTTAATAAAGGCTTCTTTCTTATGTTAAGATGCCCATCTTTATCTAAAGTCATTTTTAAAATGGGAAAATTTATGCTTTATTTCTTTCGTTTCTTCATATGAATAGTTTCACAAGTTAATCAATAATTTTCTAAGAATTTCAACTTTTTATTAATATCTATAAAGTTTGCATGATATTGATTATCATGTGTCTAGTGATAATCAATATCATGCGTCAATAGGGTCTTTTCATTGTAATGACATTCTAGTCATTACAATGAAAAGACCTAAAATAAAATTTGAAGCTTAAATTTTACAAATTCCTAAAGTAGAAACTTTTATTTTTCTACAGAAATAATAAAAACTCGGAAATGCCCAGATATTCAATTTTTGTACTCGATTATATAGAAATGTATAAAATAAATAAATAAATAATGGAATGGAAAACAAGTGTTTCGTCATAATCCTTCCGATTTGCAAAATAAATTTCATTTATAATGAAAATGCCTCAAATAGATTCACACTTACCTTCCTCACTAACATTCATGACTTTTGACTTACAAATATACCGTGAATAAACAATATCCTTCGCAGAACTAAAGCTTCGGGAGGACGTGTAGTTATCATTTTGCCGAAAAGACCTTTTGACCCTACTTTTTGACAGTCCCCACTCCGCTCTCCTCCGGAGTGAGGGATCCTGTAAAAATTACTTCTCTGTTATCAGTCTTTCGAAAAATCTGAAAACGAGTCTCGTCCGAAGCAGAACCCCCCCCCTCCACCCTCCAATCTATGCCACCCTCGAAAAACTCCTCCCCGGAAGCTCGTGTCGGTGATCGAAAGTTTATGACCCCTGCACGTGTTGGGGAAATCTTGACCTGTGACCTCCAGCTACATGGTCAGAGCAGTGAAGTATGGTTTTCAATCCAGTAACCCTTATTATAATACAAAAAAATAGCGGCGTATATTGGCGCTTAAAATCTCATTGTTAATGGCGTTTATTATTAATTTTTTTAAACTGGCAGTTTTTCAGTGAATGTTTTATAATTTAGGGAGGGGGCCCGGGACCCCTCGGCACACTCCTTAAGTGCGCTCCTGACTCTAATTATGGATTAGCTTGTAATATTAAGATTTAAATAAATATCAGAATGCTGAATGATAAATTATAGATGGAATAAATTGGCATTTTTAAGGAGACTTAAATTTTAGAAAATGTTATTAAAAATAACTTTCTGAAGCTTTCATAAATAATTGTTTTAAAAATCTAAGCTTGCCTCCCAAAAAAATATAATTTCAAGTTCAAAACACATTTATTTTGATATCAATAACAATAAAAGAAAAAACTGACAAAAATAAAAAGTTATAGATCCCCCCCCCTTTCAATTAAACTCCCAATTTCCCGAAGAAAATTTTTATTTTGTGCTCGACAAAGCTTCGAAATTTTGCGCTTCTACACCATCAGGGAGCTTAGCTGTAGGTTTTAAACAGACATTTATACGGAAGAGGGGGTAGAGCCGCCTAAAGATCGCCATTTATTATTGTATCAATAGATAATCTACCTTATTTAGAGGATACTAAAATCTTTTTAGGGAAGCACTCCCACTAAAATTAAGCAACTGTCTTATCCCTTCAATGCAGCGCAAAAAAAAAGCACCCAACATCCAGTTAAATAATATCCTCACATTCATTACAAAACAAATTTATGTCCATCAAGAATAATAAAAATCTGGAGTGACTCCACTCGACTTTCCGAACACTTGATACCATGCGTTTAAATAAATTTCATTCAAATCAGTCGGATCTAGCGTTCAGGCATTAGTGCACTTAATTTGATTGCACATGATTTGAGTGTATAGGCCGGAATGTATAAGAATATTTTTTTGTGTCCATATAAAAAACTGTAAGGCGTACACTCGCTAAAATTTATGCAGTATGTAAGACAGTGACCTATAATATGCGCACCTAATTTGATGTCACTCGAATGAACCATTTAGACACTAGCTCACTTTAAATGATGTGCGTCCTGAAGCCGTCATATATAAGAATTACCTCTTGCGAGTTTGTGAAAGAACTATTAGCTCCAAACATACAAAAATCTATGCAGATCATGATACCGTCGTACTATACATACCCAATTTGGGCTCAACCGAATGCAGCCTATAGACACTAGCGCTCTTTCAGGAATTCTGTACATGGGCCATAATGTAAAACAACAACGATTTGTTGCCCTGTCAAAAAACTATAAGTCCTATACTCAGCAAAATCTATACATGTTGTGTGACGATGACCTACAATTACATACCCAATTTGAACTTCTTCGAATGCACCATATAGACTCTAGCTCATTTTAAATGATTTTCGTCCATAGATCGTAATGTATAAGAATTATTTTTTGCAATCACGTGAACAAACTAGTGTTGCAGAAAACTATGATTGATTCTTGTGTTCGTTTTTCTAAAGTGCAATATATGTTGAAAGTTCTATTAAAAAGTCCACTTGTCAAGATGGTACTCGAACTTTATTCCTTCTAGAACTTAGTCGAACAATCAGCTGTACAAAATTCACGGGCACTAACGGCCAGTAACTGCAGTCCGCTGAGTACAGAATCTTTCACAGATGCTGTAATTCACACACAAAATAAAACAGTTCCACAAGCTAAAATTCAGTGGAAATACTTGAGGAAAATCATAAACACAGCATTCGCAAACGAGTTTCTCGAATCAAGCAAAATATTGCTTATAACAGCAAAATTCTCAGGCTAATGCAGTGGGCAGAACGCCCTGTTTGACGTCGGTATCGCTCGCAGTCTACTGCAAGACTGACTCGACAGGGGCGTCCATATTTATAGGTGTCGCATAAGCCAGGAGAAATTTCTTGAAGATTCCCTTTAAAGCGCGAATTTTGATTACGTCATAGGAATACAGTTGAATCATTACGCAGATCATTCAGATTGCGCAATTAAAGCAGGGACACAAACATTACAGGCCCGATTGGTAAAATTGCACCATATACCCGAAATATCGCCAGGCTTGGCAACCTTTTGGCGAAATATTGCCAAAATTTTCGACAAAAATAAGTCCCCAAAAGTGACGTCAGATTAGCTCTAGCATCACTATTTCTCGAGTTTCTAGAACCCAAAACTCCATATGTCCCGTTCCAGTTAACCTGTTTTGGTGCAACAAAAAGCAAAATTTAATTATTTGACGCACAGAATACGAGTTACTACTAGTTTAGTCCCTGGAAAAGCGGGTTACCCCAAAAATTTATAACACTATCAACTGTACACTTACCAAAATCTTTGCAAATCATGTGACCGTGCCGTGACCTTTTATAGACATGTCCAATTTGTGCTCAATGGAATACACCGTTTAGAAGCTAGCGCACTTTCAAGAACTTTCGTACATTGGCAATAATGTAAAAGAAATCTTTTTCGCAGTCCTGTAAAAAAACTATAAATCCTATACTCAAAAATCAATATCGGTCTTGTGATGGTGACCTGCAATGTACATACGAAGTTTAACAGAATTTTGTGAGTATTAGAGTGTAAACTTTCCCTACCCCACCTCCCCCTTTAGCAAGGGCCCTGTGTACATGATCTTGAAGAAAAACCTTTTTTTCTAATAGTGGGTGCATGAGCTAAATTACTTGAACTTCTAAAGCCGAGATTCCAAAAGCAGTCAATTGAATTTTCAATGGGTCTATATTATTCCAGGGACATATTGGGGATCGAAAATAACTTTTCGCACTTTTAACAGATTTCTTCTTCTATTTCTGCTTACTTTTTAAATAAAAAATTTAAACATCTCTGGGGCACAGTCAGCTGGGACATGCCACCTTTTTTACGATTGTAAAAACTGTTTTGGATGAAGTGGAAAGTCTCAGCGTTTTGGCTTATCCCGCGGTTGTCAGTCTGACTCTGGAGTTTTGGATATTGAAGAGAAATCGTTTTTTTATTATCTGGGTTATTTAATCGTCTAAGCCGAGATTTCAGAGGGTGTCAATGAAAGTTTTAAATGGGCAGAGGTTTTAGGGACGTTTTGAAGGGTGAAGATTATTTTTTTGTGTTTTAACTGTTTCTTGTTTACTTTTTCTTTTTTAAATGAAAAAATTAATTTGTTGGTCTATTAATAAAATGAAATTAAGGAAGTCGAAATTAGAGGCGTAGCAATGGATATACATCCCCCTCGACGCCGAAATTTTTAGATCAGTTACCATGAGCTTTTAGATTTTTATGTCTTGCAGAAATTACATTTATTTATTCCCGACACTAATGCATATTTTTACCCCGAATAAATTACCCTCTACATTTCTGGT
>JAWZYV010017139.1:0-35828 GCA_038373885.1 Cheiracanthium punctorium | reverse complement strand
CAATAGTTTAGGATAATTTTAGCCCATTAGCTTCTACCCATTTATGTCAATGTCTAAGCATAGCAGTCTGTATTTTGATAAAATATGATGCAAAAATAAATCGTGAAAGTTTACTATCGGGTTTCTATCATAATAATTATTTTAAAAAAGCTATGAAACAAGTATATTACATTTACATATGTTAATAACATAATCCATCATATTTTCAACACTGTTAGATTCCATAAATAGTAGCATATGCAGAGAGAGGGAGAGGAGAGAAAAAAAAATTTGGAAGAAGGGAAGAAAAATATTTTTTATTCAATTCTTTGATTAATGCATTTCAATTTACAAAATAAGCCAATTTTTCATACTGTAAACTGATTTGTTTTAGAGGGGGGGGGTCAAGTTGCTCCCTTCTGTAGATAAGATAATGCAAATAATTCAAAACATACTGCTCTCAGAAGAACAGTAGAAAATAACGCTAACTTTTAAAACACAAATGATTTAATCAACAATAGTAAATAAGACCTTATGAATAAACATACCGAAAAATAAACAAACCAGGAATTTTAAAAACTATAAACTACATACTAACCACAAAATTAAACAGAAAAAATGTCCGATAAATTACTCCCAACTGTAAAGTAGCACTCCGATTTTTAAAAAAATTAATCTTATGGACTATATACTCTGTAGCCAGCAAACACAAAAATTTACTTTATGAAAAGAGAAAAGTAAAAAAGCAATATTTTGAATGAAACCGCGTGTTACAGTCAGCCATAACTGCCACCATGTCGTTTGTTTATTTACATCTGAACCACGGTAGGCTTAAGCAAATTCAATTTTTTTTAGTCATTTACAAATACTACAAGAAACACTTGACAATTCTAGCCAATGAATTAAAGAATACTTACAGTCCCTTTATCGAATATGAGCATCAAAAACCTTAAATCGGACGTAATGAAAAGATACAATTAAAATTTCTCAATCCTATGGGAAATTAACATAGATGGAGGTTTGTTTGTACCGCCGCCATTGCTCGTCACGTCACAAATCGCAAGGCGTCAAAGGCGCCGGCAGGATCATTTCCAGGGGGGTGCACCCAAGATATATAGATACATACACAGAGTGTTTCTGAATTCGTAGGCCAAACTTTAAGAATAAAATGCATATAAAGGAGCATTTTTTGTATAGCAGATTAACAGTATGGGGTTAGAAATAAAAAGTGTTGGTGGCAATATAGCAAATGCAAAAGAAATGAAAAAGCTCTACTGTAAATGCTCAAATGTGCTGGTAGCGTCTAAGAAGTGATTGGCGCACCCTTTCGAGTGCCTTGAGGTGTCCCCAAAAGGAAAATTCGATACTTGATTAATCTAATGAACGTATTGGCCAAGCGACTATTCAATTTGTCCAATCGATCGAGGGTCAAAGATGACAATGGGGCAATTACACACATTATTTGTGAAATAGGCTGGGGCCCTATCGTGCTGAAACTATCTACAATTTTTTATTTCCGACCAAATGTTGCAATGCAGAAAAACGCTTCTTTCTATTTATTTTAACTACCTTCAGGGACACCCTGTATACATACATATAAAAAATTAGACTATTTGGTGTTTGAAGGAAGAAGAATCTTGACTGGAAAATTTATCATTATGTGAAATAAACATCGTCATAGTTAATTTGTCGCAGCTGAAAAGTACAAAATCTTAAGCTATTAATTTGCCCTAATTAATAATAATTCAATTTAAGTATACTAATAATTAATTATTTTAATTATATGCAATTTTGATAACATTGTCTTTTATTTAAATTATATTTGTCTTATATTTTCCCAGAAAAACTGAAGCGAAATGTATTTTCTCTAGCATTAATGTATATAGCAATTTTTGGCTTAGAGGTCCCCGCCATGTCCAGTGCTGAATATGGTAGATGGCTGAAATGTGAAGGTCAATACTTCTGGCCTCCCGAGCGTCTGTCAATCTAACTGTTTTGAGTTTTGGCCGGTTTTCTCTATATATTAAGTCAATACGCGTTAGAACACCTTAAAAAGTCCTCTACCCAAAGCAAGTTACCCTTCCATGACAGATACCCCATGTGCAGGTTTGCCTTAAGTGCACTTGGCAAGGACATCCACATATTAAAACAGAACCCAAGTTTCGAAAGTGACGCAGTGATGCCTTCACTTAATATATGAAAAATCTCACCATGTCAAAAAACTCAAAATACAAATTTTCATCTAATAGTTTTTGAGTGTTTGAAGTTTTCTCTGAAAAATTAACTCTATAATGCTAAAAAGAAATGTTAAACTTCAAGCATTAAGTCCTAAAATAAATGCATTTAATCATATTCACAGTAGAGTCTCGATTGTTCTAGTTTTGCATACATCCCAGTTAGTGAAAAAATCAGTTTAGCGATTTGTACTTTCCGAGCATGTACTATGTAAGGAAAGTATTGTAATCATTAAAAAATCTGGCTTCGAGATTTTGGAGTATTAACACGTTTCGGGATATTCTGAATCATTTATAGTATTTTTACGAGATGTATGTATGTATGTGTATGCGTGTGTGTTTGTGTGTATGTGAGTGAACACGATAGCACCTAAACGGGGCATTCGAATGAGCTCAAATTGGGTATCTATGTTATAAACCACCATCGTAAGACCGGCATTGATTTTGATGTGTATAAGACTTCTAGTTTTTCTACAGGGCTACGACAGATATCTTTTACATTATGGCCTAAGGGGGGAAATACTTGAAAGTGCGCTAGCTCCTAAAAGGGGCATTCTATTGAGCTCAAATTGGGTATATATGTTATAAATTACCATCGTAAGACCGGTATTGATTTTGATGTGTATGGGACTTAAAGTTTTTGTACAGGGCTACGACAGAGATTTATTTTACATTATGGCCTATGGGGAGAAATTCTTGAAAGTGTACTAGCCTTTATTTAAATGCTCGGCAGTGATTTTAATCGTAAGTGTTCGGAAAGTCGAGTGGAGTCACTTCAGATTTTTATTTTTTAACTGTCCTAAGGGTAAAACAAATTACTTATATTCTCAGGTTAATTATACTTTTTTTCAAACTCCAGGGGGGTGCCCCCCTTGCAACCCCCTCCTGGCGCCCATGGCCGGCGTATTTCAAGGCGTTGCATATGTATACTCCGCGCAGTAGGGCGCTCCGTCGCTGACATCAAAAATCAAAATCTTGCCTTTCGTCTCCAACGCCTTCCCGAGATTTGGCAAAAGGTTATAAACTTTGCTGGTAATTACACAGAAGGAATGTGAGGCAATTGTGCTTATAAGTCCATTAAAATCGATTTATACCTATGTTGCCCTTACTTAACTTGCAACCCTCATAATAATAAGAAAAATAATAATGAATGTTATCTTACTGAAATAATTTTATAAATCGATAGCAACATATCTTAAAAACTTCATAACCGCGTCATTACCAAGAAAGAATCTCAAGGATGAAAAAACATTCTACTTTACTGCAGAATCTGAGCTGTGAATCTATAACTCCCTTGTCGCAGTGCACAACAAGCCTCTTCTAAGATTTGCTTGTCTTTTGAACACAAATAAACTTCCTTTGAGGCACATTATTGAAGAAATCGGCGGAAAAAAGCACATGGCCTACTACGTTCGCAGGACCAATTGAAATTGCATTAAAAAACTACGAGAATATGTCCCTCCAACGCTTAGCCTATTCCAGTGACTTGGTCTGAAGATACAATAAATGAGAATGTATTATCCGATCAAAGTTATATTCTGTATAGCTGTAAGGCTGTTTCAATCGGGGATTTTGATGCTGGATTGGCCGAGAGGCATTCTGGTAAATTGCATCATGCAAGATGGTTAACAGCTGCAAACAGAATATTACGTCTCTTCATTGAAACAAGTAACCCTTCAGAACCACTTCCAGCATTTGTTCAGCACATTATGAATGTGTTGTGTATGCTCGTATTTGGTTTTAACAGGAAAAATTTGACATGGGCTGAAGGAAGCTGATATTTGCGGAAACTTATCTGCTTACCACTGCATGGATGCCCAATGCAGAAAAATATTTGATCCTGTCTTACAGATAGGACCAGCTTTACCACTAGGCGAACACAGGCGACCGCCTAGGGCCGCCGATCTACAATAAAAATTTAAATGCTTTCTTTTTTTTCAATTTTTCCATTAACCAGTTTTAGACTAGGGCCGCTAATGACCAATTCTTGAAAGAAATCTCATTAACGATCTCGAAATACACTCTATAAGAAAAAAACCGACGCACAGTGGAGTATTTGTGTCAAAATCCTGGTCAAAAATATTTTTCGTGTGTTTTAACGTTAAAGTCATTACAGTTGACTTTTGACTTACTTTTTAGTATAATATACTTCTTAAATTATATAAAAAAGCGTGTTGTCGCCAAATTTGGCGGTATATCACCAAACGACTCGAAGTTTGTTTTGAAAATGGTAGACGGCCGAAGTGTAAAGGTCCCGGGTTCGGGTAACAATCGCGCGGTCGTCGATCTAACGGTATATGTATTCAAATGATTTATTTCAATAATTTAATTTATCATTTGCATCACGATATCCAAACGATATCACGATATCACGATATTTTGCTTGCCCTTTTGGATAGCGTGACACAAATGATAAATTAAATAATTGAAATAAATCATTTGAATACATTATATAGACTCAGTGAAAGTGTGATATATTTGACAGTGCATTTCATAATTAAAAGCATTGCTTAAATGCGTAAATCTTCTTTAGAAAATAATACGAAAGTAACTGTAATGGAATTTAAAAACAAATCTTTAAAAATCCCAGCAGGGCGTCACTCAAATTTTGATATCATTATTTTTAAGACCCATATTTAAAATTCATAGAGCTATAAAGTAAAATGCTGCGTCACAAATTTTTAACCCGTTAAGGGTTTTTGCTTGGGGATATCATTACTTTTTAGGGGTATGGTCAGAAGATAATAAATTAATATCTCGGGCGGATTTCAGAAGTTTGCTTGACACTAAGTTATGTAAATAAATATACAAATCTGTTTTCATGCAGTATCAGAGTATTTGATTAAAAAAGTCACAAGAAGTTCTTTTGTAACATGTAACAGAAAAATGACATTTTTTGTTAGAATTTTCCAAGAGGCATAATACTGATTATAATCAATAATTTTTTTAGTAATTTTCTATTTATAATTTGGGTCGAGTACAGATTAGTATCCCTGCCGCCATCTATGATTTTATTTCATTAATTTGCATTCAGTTTAATGCTAAACGTAAGTTAACTTTTTACTATAATTATATAACTATTGGGTCCATCAGTGGCCGAGCGCATAGCGCTCTGAACTGGGAGACGGAAGGTGCCTGGTTCGAAACCAGGTTGCGTCCGTCGACTTAATCGTTCCGAGTTTTCCGTGGTTTCCTCCAAAACTTAGCTTAAATACGGGTTAGGACCCCTTAGAAAGACCCCCCATGGAGGGCACTCCCCCTCTCGGCTTAGAGCCTACGTGTAGCTAATCGGCCGTAATTCTAGAACAACAACAACAATGTATAACTATTGGTTCTATTGCTCTAATGCATTGAGATTCATTAACTTCCATTCAGTTTAACGATAACCGTAAGTTAAGTTTCGTTAAAATTATTAATTTCAGAATCTCTTTCTTAATTAATGATAATCTAGTTACTCGTTCTATTGTTTTAATGCAATGTTTGCTTTCAGTTTAAAGCTATCTGTAAGTTAAATTTTTAACTAACGCGCTCATTATGATACACTATAAGTTAACTAAGTTAATGACACATCTCAAAATTGTTAATTAAATTAATTAATGACTATATTCATTAATAAAATAGAAAAATACTCAAAAAATTATTGTTTATAATCGGTTTTATGTCGCTTTTTAGAAAACTAACTTCATACTATGTTTGTTTGTTTGTTTATCAGTTGCTACTTTCATTTTTTTAGAGAACGTTTATATGAACAACCAGATTAAGAATTTGCGCAAAAAATTATATATTTTAAATAAAGTTTTGTAATATGAATTAAAATAGAATTACTCTCGAACCGCCCTGAAAGAAAAATAAGTGTAAAATAAAATTTCCTTAAGGCTGTCGGTCTAAAAACCGAAACCTACTTCAGATCCCTTGAGTAGAAATTAAAATTACTAATTTAGTAAAGGTTCACCCCCACCCACCCTCGAAAAAAAAAATACCAGAGTCAGAAGAAAGCAGTTGTAACTAAATACATATACGTTTTCTCCAGCGTCTGAAGAATTTCGTATGTCCGCGAGATCGGCAATGCGCATGCTGTAGGTGGAAAAGAGACTGGGCGTGCTGACATAAGCCGGGCGTATAAAGCTCCGTTTCCACTTGTGTCTTTGCTGTCCCTAATGTCTTTACTGACTCAAATGTCCTAACGCTAAAGAAGAATTCCGTTTCTACTAGCTTTGTTATCTCTTTTAGAATCGTACGCTTCCTCCACAATGGCTATAGCGATTTCGCGCATGCATGTTTAAACTTTTATCGCTTTCCCGTTTTTCTTTTAAATATATCCCCTTTTTTATTTATAAATACAGAAGAATTTCTTAAATTTGGACTGCTAATTTACGGAATTTGAATTATCAAGACGAAATTAGACTTTAAAATAACAATAAATCAGTATATGAACGAAAATGTTTTACATTTTATTAAAAATGTTTAAAAGAATAGCATCTTTCTAATGAGCAATTTCTCAGTAAATGTATTTTATTTTTAATACATTTTCCTTTTTAAAAAAAAGTAAGTCGTTTTTTTAAACTTTACCTGATTATAACGATTTTTTTTCTTTTTTATAATACTACAGGATTTTTATAATCTGGAATTTTATGTTATGCAGAATCGGTAAAGTCCCATCGATTTTGAATTTGAAAAATTCTACTATATTTATTTAAGGTACTAGCACATATATTTTAGGATGATTAAAAAAAAAAAAAACTTGATGTCAATCATTCCCATAAATTGGAGGCTTTAAAATACAATGTTAATTGAGCTGTTTTGATAGATTTAAAAGGCACCCACATTTTCGATAAATTTACTTACTACATGCTGTCTTTCACCAAGTAAGTAATTAATAGAATATTGATATCTGCTTTTTGTGTGTTTTATAAATTTAAGAAATGCATTATGTTATTAATTTAATTTCAGTTTTTTCTAACATACACTAAAAGCATATAACTATTTCTGAAAAGGTTGTGTGGCGACCTCCACAGTTAGCGATCGTCTCGTGGTGCGTTCCCTAGAGCCGACCCGAACTGTCGGCGGTCGCACGCTTCAGAGGAACTTCTGCGCATCCCTTCGCGCACACTGTGAGGAGCGCTCGCGACTGCCTTCTCGGTTGCAGGGCCTGTGAATCTGGCAACGCTGGTGGACGGCACCGGATTTCAAAGGACTCGTGACACATGCTTGCTTAACTAGCTTCTTTTCTTCGCCTCGCGCTCACTGCCAGAGCTTGCTTCCTCGTGTGTGACAGTGTTCCTTTTAGCGGCCTTGGGGCCGCATGTTGTAATTCTGTGCTAGTGTTGTGTAGAGCTCACATGCTCGATTCATCCTGAATAAATATGTTAAGTTTTTATTCGGAAGTTGTTTTTACTTCACGACGGACTCTACATCCAACGTTTCCTTAATTCTTCACATAGTAAGGAGCGTAGAACACGCTCCCCTCTATATTGGTGACCCGGACGTGATCTCCGCTGCGTTTTCTTCAAGCCGTGTGAACTCTAGAGTGTGTTTCAAGCCGTTTGTGCTGTAAAAGGGTGTTTTACATGAAGTGTTGTTTCTCCTAAGTACACGTGTCTAACCAAAAATGCAAGTGTGTTGCAAGTGCAAGATGTGCAACAGAGCGTGTTAAACCCACTAGTGCTTAAAAGTGGTTGTGATATTTTTAATTAAGTGTGTTCAGCGCATGCAAGCTGTTCCCTTGTTCCGGTGGTGACAACAACTCTGGGTGAGTCATTTCCAGCTTTTTTTTCTCTTGTGTTGCTATACCAGTATTAGAACCCCTCTCGCGTGTTGTTTGACATGTCTCCGCCCAATGAAGATGCCAGTAGCGTCGATGGCACGTCCGGCCCTACTCAGTTAGCGCGTGTTGCGGTAAAACCTCCCCCATTTTGTCGTAACGACCCATCACTGTGGTTTATCCAGCTGGATGCGCAGTTTAAATTAGGGACTATATTCCGTATACGGTGCCTTGTTTACATGTCAATGGTTTGTTTACAAATCATTGGCAAACAATCTGACGCGAGAGTGAGCGATGCACCGCCAACTGCCGGTGGTAGTTGTGACTGGCAACCATAAAGAATACGTGTTTCGTCAGGTTTGGGAATTTGAAATTGTTTGCGTTATTGATGGAAGGGAATGAAATGTGTTTGTGTTATGTTAATATAAGAAAAGAATTTGTGGGTGTTTGTTAGAAATATAGTACGTTATAAGCCGGTGGGTGTTGGGGACATTTCTGAGCGGTTATTTACCAAAAAAATAGAGGTAAGTGTTCTTTTTTAACGAATCTTTCGATGTTTAAGGTTTTTAATGTGAATTTTAAATTGATATTTGAAGTGTTTATGTTTTCGTAAGTGCTATTTACGTGCTATTCTAATCATACTGACTTTATAAGAGGTGTACAACTAGGTTGTTTAATCCACCGATGTTTTTTTGAGTTGAAAACGGGCCAGTGTTTGCCCAGTTTACATTAGCTGTACAACTAGGTTGCTTAGTTCACTGTTGTTGTTTTTTTTTAGTTAAAAACGGTCCACTGGTTGCGTAGTTTACATAGCTGTACAACTAGGTTGCTGAATCCACTGAGGTTTTTTTAGTTAAAAACGGGCCACTGGTTGCCTAGTTTAGATAGCTGTACAGCTAGGTTGCTGAATCCACTGAGGTTTTTTTAGTTAAAAACGGACCACTGGTTGCCTAGTTTAGATAGCTGTACAACTAGGTTGCTGAATCCACTGAGGTTTTTTTAGTTAAAAACAGACCACTGGTTGCCTAGTTTAGATAGCTGTACAACTAGGTTGCTGAATCCACTGGGGTTTTTTTAGTTAAAAACGGACCACTGGTTGCCTAGAATGACTAGTAAACATGGCGACAGTCGCTGGAGCTTGGCGGTCGCCAAGCTCCAGCGACTGTCGCCATGTTTACATGGGGTGGGCACCGGCTTGTATGATTTTACCTAAATTAGGTAGGATTACTGCCGACGAAACGCAGTTTTACACAGCGATCTCCGCTTTAGAATCCGAGGTCTTACAATCTGTGCGCGATATCGTCCTTAATCCCCCACCTACAGGAAAGTACAAGTCAAGACCAAACTAAACTGAAAGACCAAACTAATCAGTGTATATGCCGAATCCGAAACAGTAAAAATTAAGCAACTTCTACAGGATCTTCAACTTGGCAGTGGCGGCTCGTCTGATACAGCAAGTACAGCCGGGCTGCACTTGAAAGTATCAGCACATACTTTATTCTACTAATTTTCCTAAATTCAGATTAGAATTGTGGAATTCCTACGGTAAATTAAAAAAATCTCCGGAAAAAAAAAAAACGTATTGTGGCCGGATCGCTCATTCAGAAAAAAAGCACTTTAATCTTCCCGCAATTCAATTGAGAAAATCTTTGGTTCAGCCCAGAGCACTGAAAAGAAAATTGGCAGCACCGTTGCCATGACAACGGCTACATAAGCAGCCTCTCCGGCATAGGGAGTATGCAGCTGATACAGCCGATGGAAGATTTTTTAACGGCGGCTGAACTTGAGAACTCGACTAACTCATTGGCTCAGACGAGAAGTGAGGGAGGGGGTAAGTGTTTGGAAAACTCTCGACTTTATATTGCTGAATTTATCAAGAAGGTAAGCCTGAATAGACGCTTATGAATGGACAATTACCCATCAAAGCAGTATTGTTTTTAAGTAAGCAAGAACTGGCATTTAGAGGACACGGCGAGCGAGAAAATTCTTTAAACCTGGGAAATTTTAAAGAGCTTTTAAAATTATTGATATCTGAATTAAAACAACGCCTTTTTATGAGGACATCACTGACCGATTCGCAAGTTTAAAAGAAAAGTGGGTTGATTTGACTTATAAAAAATAAGTAATTTTTTTTTTCTTTCCTTCTGAAATTATTGTTACAAAAGAAAATTCTAAGGAAACTTCGAATCAGACACGGATTAATGCAATTTTGAGAATAAGAGCGGCTTGTTGAAATTTATGTAAATTTTATGGAAGTAAAATAGGATCTCTTGCATTTTTTATGTAATTTCTTTTTTTTTTCCTCGGTGAGGGCTTAATCCGCCAGCTTTCGAATTCAGTAACAAAGATTTTTCATTCCTGTCCGGTGGAAAGGGGGGGGGGCTCATATGCTTCCGGCTGCACTAACAGTTTTGACCACGGGCCGCCACGGCCTTCGAACGGTATTTGAACGTTTTCAGGAATACGATGTTAGTCTAAACCCATCTAAATGTGTTTTGGGTCAACCCAAAGTATTTTTCCTTGGGCACGAAATTTCAGCCGACGGCGTTCGAACTCTCATGGATAGAGTCGCCGCTGTGCGGAATATCCCTGAACCGACTACAATTCAGGAGTTGCGTCGATACCTCGCTATGCTCAACTTCTATCGTCGCTTCCTACCACACGCAGCTAGTACTCAGGCTCCCCTAAACGCCTTTCTGATAGGCAGCAAAAAAAAGGACAAACGCCCCATTGTTTGGACCCCCGAAACGCGAGATGCATTTTAAAAATGCAAAAATGACTTGATTTCAGCTACGGTCCTGCAATACCCATCCACGTCCAAGCCGCTTTCTCTCATGGTAGACGCGTCCAGCTCCGCTTTGGGAGCAGTCCTGCAACAAAATGATCATGGGACCTGGAAACTTCTAGCATATTTTTCCAAAAAACTTTCTCCAGCGCAAACCCTTTACAGCAAATACGACCGCGAGCTTTTGGCGATCTACGCCGCCATAAAATATTTCTGTCACTTCCTAGAAGGACGTAATTTCGTAATATTTACGGACCACAAACCGCTGACCTTCGCGTTCAAACAGCGTTCAGACAAAGCATCCCCCCGCCAACTCAGGCATCTAGATTTTATCGGCCAATTCTCCACTTATATCCGTCATATCGATGGTACCGATAATACTGTCGCTGATGCTTTGTTCCGAATTGGGGAAATTTTTATGCACTCGCCCACTGACTTCGCCGCCCTGGCGGCCGAGCAAAAGCAGGATCCGGAGCTCCAAGCCCTCCTCTAGAATACAACTAGCAACTTGAATCTACAGCCCATGCAACTGGCACCTGACACATCACTTTATTGCGATGTTCAGGGCTCCAGCATCAGACCTTACGTTCCCACAAATTTCCGGCGTGCCATCTTCTATTCGTAACATCGATTGTCTCATCCCGGAGTACAAGCTTCAAGAAAACTGGTGCAACAGCGTTTCATTTGGCCTGGAATGAACAAAGACGTTCGCGATTGGACACGCTCATGCATCGATGCCAAAAATCAAAAATCGTCAAGCACACTAACAGCCCGTTACAAAGATTCGACTTGCCGATTTCAACACGTACACATAGACATAGTCGGGCCGTTGCCACCCTCCAATGGGTTCACATACCTTCTCACGTGTCTTGATAGATTCTCCCGCTGGCCTGAGGCCATTCCCATAGCGGATATCTCTGCGGATACCATATCGAAGCAGTTTTATAATTGCTGGATTGCGCGTTTTGGAGTTCCTGAGTGGATCACAACTGATCAAGGACGTCAGTTCGAGAGTTATCTTTTCACATCTTTGACCAAGTTCTTAGGAACTCACGAGAGTACGCACTAGCCCCCGAACCATCCGCCGGCGAATGGAATTTTGGAACGGTTCCACAGGTGTCTAAAACAGTCTATTCGGTGTCTCACAGCCGTTCACTGGACCGATGTGCTACCTACCGTCTTGCTCGGTCTGCATTCCACTTTTAAAGAGGATCTTAATGCATCTGCTGCCGAGCTAGTCTATTGTGTGAGCCTCCAGCTGCCCGGAGAACTCCTACAAGCAAACATTGCATGTTCTTGTGTCAGCCCACAAAACTTTATACAACAGCTAAAAGATTGTATGTCAGCCCTCCGTCCCGTTCCTACTAGTGCTCATTGCTCAAAAACGGTGTTTATACACAAAGAGCTGGAAAATTCGACGCATGTATTTCTACGACATGATGCGTCACGAACTGCATTCGCACCCCATTATACCGGCCCCCATAAAGTCCTGGAGAGAGAAAACAAACAGAAAACTTTTAGAATTTTGGTGAACAACAAGGAAGCGGTCATTAACATTGATCGCCTCAAGCCGTCAACCCCGATAGATAGAAAGACCTTCAACGGGAGAGATAACGTCATAATTGTTAGGCGAACCTTTCCATCTACTCCGAGGAGGGAACGTATTTAAACGTATTAACTCGCAATTTTTTCTACTTGTTAATTAAAAATGGGATCACTTTGTATAGGCACTCGTTACACATAGTGATTATAGTATTTATGGTAGTTTAAGATAATTACCATGAAATTAACTTCTTGACCAATTAAAAATTGATTAATGAAAATGTAGTTTATTTAGTTTTTCCCCCTTTGTAGAAGCATTAAAACATTTAGAAAAAAAACAAAAAAAAGTTTAATATTAATTAAAACATTTCCAAAACTCTTAATTATCACCTATAAAAAAATAAAGAAAATTAAAGAAAAACAAGCACAAGGACAGTTTGAATTGAAAAATATTTATTAAGTAAAATACAAAGGTTTTTACATTATTTACATTTATAAACATATTCATATTCAATTAACAATGAATAAATTTATCTTTGTAATTTGATTGAAGTACCCTTCTTAGTTTTAAAATTTCATTTTGAAAATAATTGAATACCAGAACAGCATATATGCTCAAAACAGTATTATTATTCAATCTAACCAAATTCAGCTACTAATAATCACACTCCTAATCTGATATTTTAGCTACAAATATCACCGGTACCTGAATTAAAGTTCTTAAAAAATCATTTTAACTTCCAATATTATGAAAACAAATAATCTAACATAAACAATCAATAGTTATAGTATAAAATTCTTATGTCTCTGCATTTTGAAATATTGGAAGATGAGTTTCAGTACTTTTATTTTTTACATAAATAAAAAAAACTATTCAGAAAAGTATTAGACAATGAATAATTACCCAGTCACAAATAAATTATAAAATTAAAACAAGAAACATTATTTACAAAAACAATTTTAAAGCTTTTCTGGCTTTCTTTCCATATATTCTTATATGTTTTAAAATTTTGTTAATTATTATTCTAAATGTTTCAAAATAAAATTAGTTAATATTAACTTAATGTTATATACAAATTTAAAATGTACTTGATTGTAGTTTTAAAGTGGATTGAGTATATTGATTGTAAAAATAACAATTTATACTGTATTTAGCGTCATTAATTTTCGCTTTTTACTTTGCATTGCTGAGAAATTAAGATCATCATTTACTTTTTTACAATAAATTTTTAAAAACGTGTTTGTTGACTTTTTGATGATTTCATTAGATAAATAAGTAGATGTATGACCATTTGAACAAATCTCTAAAGGTAAATAATTTTCCGTTGCATTAAGAATCTCAATTGTTAATTTACAAGCTATTGCTCTTTTATTTGGAATTTAAAAAAAAAAAGTGCTTTCATACGTTCGGGACACTAATTTTGAAATACACTGCTGGCCATCGTAAATGCAACACCCTGAAGGAAGCATGCAAATAATATGAAATTTACAACATGCATTAGCTGAGGTGAGATATGCAAATGATTAGAATTTCAGCGCAGACGCACATCAAGCGCGCCTGTGGCGCCACCTCAAAGCGCTATTTAAGGCTTGGAGATTTCGACGGTTTCAAGTACAGCAATTGTGTTTTTCTTGCTTTTTTTTCAAAAAAACGATAAATTATGCCTCGTAGGAAACAACGATCATCTTTTGATCAAGTATCCGAGTTTGACAGAGGAAGGATAGTGGCATACCGAGATTGTGGGTTATCTTTCAGGGAAATCGGTCGTCGTATTGGACGAAACCAAACAACTGTGATGCGGATATGTGATCGTTGGGTGCAGGAGGGTACGACGGACAGACGTGATCGACCGCATCGACCTCAGTGCACCACGTCACGTGATGACAGGCAGATTGTACGCATGGCAGTGACGGACCGCTCAGTCACATCACGAACCATATCACAGCAGATTCAGTCTGTAACGCATCATCCAGTGTCTGCGCGTACCATTCGACGTCGTTTACAGCAGAATGGTCTGTCCGCAAGACGTCCGTTGCTTTGTCTACCTCTGACGCGGAACCACAGACGTCTCCGCCGCCAATGGTGCGATGAAAGAAGGATGTGGACGACAGAATGGAATGAAATTCTCTTTACTGACGAGTCACGCTTCTGTATGCAACACCACGACGGTCGGATTCGAGTCTGGAGACACCGTGGAGAGAGGATGCTGAACAGCTGCATTATGCACCGTCACACTGGTCCTGCACCGGGTATTATGGTATGGGGCGGTATCGGATATCTCTCTCGCACTCCTCTAGTACCCATTGCCGGTACTTTAACCAGCCAGCGCTACATCTCCGAGGTGTTGGAGCCAGTTGTCCTTTCTTACCTTCAGGGCTTGCCAACAGCCATATTTCAGCAGGATAATGCACGGCCACACGTGGCACGCATTGTCCAAGGGTTCTTCGTCAATCACCAGATTGAATTGCTTCCCTGGCCGGCGCGCTCTCCGGATCTTTCGCCGATAGAAAACATGTGGTCCATGGTTGCTCAACGACTGACCCAGAGTTCATCCCCAGCTGTCACACCAGATCAACTTTGGCAACGTGTGGAAGCTGCTTGGTCTGCTGTACCCCAAGAACACATTCAAAGTCTCTTTGAATCAATGCCGAGGCGTGTGGCAGCTGTGATCTCCAACAACGGCGGCTACTCTGGGTACTGATTTTGGCAGGAACCACGCTTCATAGAATGCTGTAAATTTAATCATTTGTTACTTGGTCAACATGTTATCTACACAATAAATTTTGTTGTGATATCTCTTGTTTTTCTTGGTGTTGCAATTTGGGTGGCCAGCAATGTAATTACCGTAAATGCCGGCGTATAACGCGCACCTATAATTTTAAATTTCATTTTTTAATTTTTATGTATATCCTCCGTATAACGCGCACCCTTTACTTTGCAATCACAACTTGTCCTATGGAATCCAGAAAGTCCTTTAGTTTGGGATATGTTGAGATCGCATTTAACGGATAATACAAAGAAATTAATGAAAGAGTGTAACACAGACATGGCAGTTATTCCAGGCGGATTAACGCCATTAGTTTAATCTTTACATGTGTGTATTAATAAACCATTCTAAGGAAATTTAAAATTTTGGAATACGTGGATGTTGGAAGGAGGTAAAACATTTACGAATGGAGGTGAAATCCGTCATGCCAGTCTAGAAATAGAGTACGAATGGATAATACAAGCATGGGATGAAATAAAACCTGACATAATTAAAAAGTCATTTAAAAAATGTAGTATATCCAACAATCTAGATGGAACGCATGATAACTATTTATTTATGGATCAGAGTAACAGTGATAGTGAAAATGAAACTGAATTTGACCATGTGCCTAAAAATATGACGGAAGATGAATATGATGAACTTTATAAGCTGTCCGATAGTGAAAATTGAAATTCATAAGGTGTGTCATTTCTTTTAAATAAACAACATTCACGTACATGTAGAAATCTCATTTTTTTATACTCATCTTTTCCTTATTTTTAAATTTATCATTTTTATAACCGGCGTATAACGCGCACCCTTAAATTTCGACCTTATTTTTTGTATGAAAAGTGCGCGTTATACGCCGGAATTTACGGTATATAGTTGTGTATTACTACTGTAATTACATTCTCTATTGGATACTTTAAACCTCCTCGATCTAAATTTTTTGTTAACAAAAAGCTATTTTCATCAGGAATTATGTCTCAATCTATTAAAAGTAGGCTTCATTTGTAATCTAGAAAGGGTTTTTAATGAATTTCATCCATCATTAAATTTACAACTTTGTCAAAATTATTTAAATATTGAAATTTATCTTTAGCATATTTTAAGAAATTATCTTGCAGTAATTGCAATCTAGGATCTAAATTATAAGATGAAGTGATTCTATTAAGAGTACTTGGATGTGGTAAAATTAATACACATCTATTTCTGAGAAATCTATATGCATGGGGAGATATTGAATGTAACAAACTACTCAATACTAAAAGATCTGCACTATATCGATGGGCTGTTTTACTTAAACCAATTAAATTAATCTGTTCATATAAAAAATCTATTAAATCATGGCTTCTTTCAGGAATAATTAGCTTTAACTCGCAACAAATATTTTGTTTAATTTATCAAATGAAAAACCATTGTAATTTATAAATTCATGCAATACAGACAGCAAATCATTTGTATTTGTAAATTGCATTGGGAATTTAAAATTGTTATGCTCAGTTATAGGTACTTTACGATAAAAAACACTTACCATTAAATTTCCATCCATTATTATTGATAACGATAACTCAGATACTGGCAATGAAGGTATTTTTAAAAACATAACTGTATTTCCAGCTTTAACAATCGTAAACACATATGAAATTTGAATATCCTTTAGTAATAATAATAATAATTCATCCAGAGTTTGAAAAGAAGTTTTTGATTGATATTCTTCAAATGATTTCACACTTAATTCAAGTGTGGCAGCTGCACCCCCTTTTCGACTCCATGGTTTCTCCCACCTTGGAGTCAGCAGCGAGCTACACCTCAACCCCACCGTGTTTACGCCAGTGATGCCAATGTCAGGGGAAACAGGGGGAAAATGGGGACTTTTCGGCGGAAAATTGGCCTTCAGGGGAAAAGGGAGTTTTTCTTGAAATTGGCCATATTCTAGGGACTTTTTCAGATTTTGCCAGATTGAGGAAATTTTCCCTCCCAGAGGGGAATCTTTAGGAAAATTTATGTGGAATAGGGGAAAAAAACATTTTCAGGAATACGCGAATTCTGTTGGTTTATATGACACCTAGATGGATGATCCAATCCAGTGGCAGAAGGTGGGATGTATGTTCGTAGGGGGCTAGATTTCACATCTGGTTTTCCTGTAGGTTTGTAGTATGGTGGAAGAAAGGACTCACCGCGTACGCAGATAGCTTTGAAGTTTGAAGGGACCGAAGAAAGATGGGCTGGGACTGGGTGTACACAGGGCCGCTCCTAGGGTGGATTGCGCCTTTGTGCAACTACTTTTTTGTGCCCCCCCCCCTCCGTCTCCTAAAATTAAGATTTGTTTTAAATTTTCATATAAATGTATAGCTAAAATTTCCGTATATATGCCTATAACGTAAGTAACATTTGCTTATACTATCAATAAATAGAAAACAAAAACAAATATTCGTAGCATTACATGTAACATGTTACCTATCACATTAAAATTATCAAGTACTTAAAAAAGAAGCACATTAAAATTAAATAAATTTTCACTAATATCATAAAAAACTGGTGTTAAAACTAAATTTTTGCTTTTCGTGCTTTCATTGCAACAAAATTCTTAAATCTAATTTATTCAAAATTTCGTTTTCAATCGAAGTCTTTGATAAGTCTGTAAGTCGTTCTTCAGACATAGTTGAGCGTAAATAGTTTTTTATTATTTTTAATTTCGAAAAAATTATTTCCCCTGAGGCTACAGATTCTGGTAACATCAAATAAATTCTCAGTACCACAGTGACATTTGGAAAGGTTTCTGTTAAATCATGCTTATATAAATAATCAAGTACATAAGTTGGAGTCATATCAGGGGCGTAGCCACGGGGAGGGTTAGGGGGTCATAACCCCCCCATGAGGAATTTTTTGCCATAAAAATGTATAGTCTTCACTCCTTTATCACACACATGTATACTTAAATGTGAGTTGCACTAGTCGTAACTCCCCCCCATGAAAAATTTCTGGCTACGCCCCTGAGTCATATTGTCTTAATATCGTTGAAGCAATTTCAGTTCTTGAAACAAGGTTTTCACATCAATATCGCTTTCAGAATTTTTTTCGTCACAGATGCAAACTCTGACAAATATTTAATAAATCTTCAAATTCATTAAGCTTATTTATATTGTGAATGAGTTTAAAATCGTCATTGTATACTTTGATCAATAGGAACCTTTCTGTAATTGATGCAATTGCGGTATCTAAAATTGTGAAAAAGAAATTCACTTTAAAATTTTCTTTTCCATCGTTAATAGTTTCATCTGGTGCTTCATATTCAAACATTCTTTTCCTATTTCTTCTTCGAATTTCGGGAAAAGAGCTTTCAACATTTAGGTCAGTTGCTATTTTCATTGAAGACGATATGAAATTTTCAAACATTTCATCACTCCGTTGTTCTTTGAAATACTGTAAAATAGAATCAAGACTTTGTATGACGGTTTGAATGCAATATGTGGGATCTTGCATCATCTTGCTTATTACATTAATATGGCTTAAAATTTCGTACCATATGTTAATTGAACAAATAAATTTAAATGAAAATAATTTCGTTATTAAATTATCTGCTTGTACCCTACTTTCGATGTCTTTGGAGTTATCTTCCGCTATCTCTAAAAGAGCTTGTTAAATTTCTTTGAGGTTATTCTTAAGAGGTTTAATTGCCTCTATTCTACTTTCCCATCTAGTTGTGAACAGTGGCTTTAAATTTAAATTTCTAACATATTTTGATTATAGCCCATCGTTTAACAAAGCTTGAAAAATAATTACTATACAGTTCTTATATTACGCTAAAAAAGTTTACTGTTTCAAATGTCACTTTGTCTGCATCATTAACAACCAGGTTTAATGTATGGGCAGCGCATGGAATAAAAAAGCCCTGGATTTATTTCTTTGTTTTTGTTGTAGTGCTTTATGCTTTCCTTTCATATTTGCACCGTTGTCATAGGCTTGGCCCCTTAAATCTAAAATATTGATGTTCAGTGAATTAAGGTATGTCTATGTCTGTATGAAATCACATAAACCTTGATCAGTACTATTAGTAAAACTATAGTAATGTGATCCAGTAATGAAAGCAGCTTTGCAATAATTTGAGGTAGGTAGACTGGGAAGTTCCATGAAAAAACTTTGTCTGTAAATTTTTGAATGTGCCTTGTATACATGAACTTATATCTATAACAGGTTTGCGCCTTCTAGGCCTGTTTTTTGTAAAGTGTTCTTTCCAGTTTACACATTTTACTTCGCCCCCCCCCTCGCCCAATAGAAAAAAAAAATGGTGCAGTACTTCATTTCATTAAAATAAAATAATTCATGCTCAGAGCCCATGATCTTCGGCAGAATAATTTCCAAGGAGGATGGTATTCAAATCCAGGTGTGGCAAAAGGGGCACATGTCCCGGACGCCGGGAGCACGAAAATTGTAAGAAGAGGGTGTAAAATTGAGGTTTGTCCCGTTTGACACAATCTCCAGTTGCGACACTGGTCGAGAATATATAGAAAACAGTCTTTTTCAGGGATAAAAACTAGGAGAGTAGATAGGTGGTTTTGCACCCCTGGCAGAACACTCCAAATTGCGCCCCTTCCACTACTTCTTGAACAACTTCAATAATAAATTTTAATTCCCTCATAATTATTGTACTTAACAAAATCCTACCTATTCTTCTTACAGATGTGCTATTTTGAAAAAAAGTAAATAAAACATAAAACAGTGAAACTCTGCCTACAATTTTTGTGATCCAGCTGATCTTGTGTCGCCAAGGGTGGCCCTAGGGTACGTGTCGACCCCCTGCAAAAGTAAAAAAGGCGCCCCGTTTTATTCTCTTGATCAAGTTCTTCTCCCGCTTTTGAGTTCGAAATGCTGTCCCTTCGAATATGGAGCCCGATACTATGCTTACCTCGCTTACCGTGTCGGGCCGCCCCTGAGTCCCGCCAAACCTTTAGCTACGGCCCTGCTAAAAATAATTCTTTATAGGACTTAAAGTCCCACTTTTGGTGATATGAAAACAGAATCACTAAAATCGCACCTTAACAATATTAGCTTCATATACAAAATTTCTTGTCTGTCTTGCCTCCGTTTGGCGCCCCTAGCACCGAGGCGCCCTTGTGCGACGCACAACCTGCACAACCGTAAGGGGCGGCCCTGGGTGTACATTTGCCCCTGCAATGCCATTGTTTGCAATTTTCGAGATCATCCTTCCTACAGACCCCATGCTTAGTTTTCCAAAGACATGAATCTCCTCAGCCTTTAGAGATAAAGAGCTATGCTAAACATAGTTTTCTTTGTCTCTAGTGTGAGAAATTCTGTTGCACGTCAGACGATAAAACTAGTAGATAAAACCAATTCTTTTTTTTTTTTCCTTGGAAAGTAAAAAATCCTGACCTGATCGCCTAGTTTTTTTTACCCTGCATCTGATCAAGATCACATAAAACTGAGATATCTGAATATTATACGCAGTGGCATACGCAAGAGTTAGGGGGGGTTACAGCCCCCTACTCTTAAAAGAAGAATTAGACTATACACTGAAGTACACTATGCACTACACACGTATGTGGAATCGATTATTAGGTATTGTTATAAGCGCATAATACATATGAACTATAGACGTAGTATCGGTGGGGGAGACACAGGGGGGCACATGTGCCCTGTGCCCCAACTTCAAAATCTTTTAAACAAACATTTGTTTTAAAATTTAAAAGAAACTCTCTATTCTGCTCTTAAATTCAATAAGTGTCCCCCCCCCCTCCCTAAAATCTTTCATGTGTGCCTCCAAAATTTCTGTAGGTTTGGAAGCGGTGATAAGCCTTCCGCCTTTCTTAGAAAGCTCTTGTAATTAGGTTTTCTTAAGAATGTAATACGATGAACAATACCATAGGCGTATATCGGGGGGGGGGACAGGTGGGCACGTGTCCCCCTCTCCCCCCCACCAACTTTGTCTCAAAATCGTTGTTGAATTTATAAACAACGATCTTGTAGGACAAGTCTATAGCCAGAAAATATGCAAGTGATAGAGCCGGCATTCAATTTTCCTTGTGACAGAAAATAAAATAAAAGTAAAATGCATTACTTCTGAAAAGTAGATTTTTTTGTGTTTCAGTGAGAGTTAGAGCAAATCAAATTATCTGTATTTTCTTGTTCATTATCATATTTTAAAAGCAAGGGGGAGGGTCAAAAGAGATGCGTTCTAACCCCCCTCGGTTAAAAATAATGTTAATGAGCAAATATATATAACTAATTTGATTATTTTTTCTATGAACTTAAACTTAAGCATAGTACAGTTATTTGTTGCATCTCCTGGATCAGAACCTCAATATCGCATGGGCAAATCGAGACTTTTCCCAGGGTCCCCTGCTCAAAAGGGCCCCAACTTCAAATGTTGTTCTGAAATATTCTTTTTTATATCAAAATTTTATGAAAAATAAAACAAATTTCATAGATAGGGCCCCCTAGGTTCATCAATGCCTGCCCTCCCCCCCTTTTGGTCATACTCGAGCCCTGCCCTGGATGAAATCTGGCTGGCTTCCTTGGTTAGGGGGCTCGCATCATTTGCGCCCCTTTCCCTAGATAAGTGTCCATGTGCAGGGACATATCCAGAAAAACCTTTCGGCGGTGGTCCAAACGGTAAAAAAGGCAGAATTTTTCACAAAAAACTTATCATTTTAGTAACAAAAATCAAAATTTCGGGGAGGGGGTCCGCCCCCCTCCTTAAATACGTCCTTGTCCATGTGAAATACGATACCATACACCACAGTTGACTTTCGTTTTTAATCGAGAATATTTCTGCGATCCTTAATGGAAACTTGGAAAATCGGTCAATAGTTTCATAATTTTTGAACTAATGTGCGGTTAATTTATGTATGCGTATGTGTGTGAATTAACATTATTTAGGCAAATAATAGTGAAACTGGAATAATATTGCAGTTGTTCAACAGAATTGAAAAAAATCTAAAGAGAAAGGAAAAGTTCGACACTAAAATAATATACATGTATATTAATATGAAAATATTACTATATTTTATATTATAATATTACATCTAATATTATAGATTATATATATAATACCTATTAATGTACAATATAATATAAGTTAGTTATCTATGAGGACACTAGATGGCGCCACAATCGTTCATTGGATTTCTTGAAACAGGGGAAAACAGGGACTTTTTAGGCTCGAAACAGGGGAAACTTGTCCAGAAACATTGGCATCACTGGTTTACGCGCTAGAACAGAAAAGAGCTGTTGTACGATGTATTCTACGATCTCATACGTAAGTTTTATACGAGAATTTATATTATACGATACCTACTATACCTGATTAATGTACATAGCCTGTATATAATTCATTAAATATAATTTTTAGGAAATCTGTTCTTATTTTTATTGAACCCGGACAATTTAATCTTGACTTCAGCTTACGTACGTCACAGATTGGCATCCCTGCTTAGGATGGAAAATTTTAATTAATTTTCAAATAAATTTCATATTACGATATTAATATGGATCAGGCTAAAATACGACGTTCTTCAATACGAACTGCCTTTACTAAAACGGCAAATAAGCTTGAAGAATTATTTAAGTCTAACGCTGCATTAACTGATGAAATTGAAATATATTTAGAGCAATTAACTGATAAAGCGACGCAACTGAAAGAATGTGATGATGTAATTTTTAAGTATTTGGAAGATAAAAAAATGTACGCAGAAAGAATTCGATGAAGAGTATAACTCTTGTGAACTATATCAAAAGAAATTTATACTTTTAAAAACAAAACGAAAGTTGCTCGCTGCTAGCGTTAATCAAAACAACGGGAGTGTCAACGGCTCCATTTCGTCTACAAAAGAGAATGATCAGTCGCCGCTTGTAAATAATGCAGGAGCTTCGGCTAAGTACGCTCTTCCGATTTTAGAACTTCCGAAGTTTACTGGGAATCCGAGGGAGTGGCTAGGTTTCTGGAGTCAATTCGAAAAATTTCATAATGATGACAGAATAGACGCTCGTGATAAATTTGCGTATTTAATTCAGAGCACAGTACCTAACACTAAGCCGCGTCAGATATTAGATAGCTTCCCTCCCATCACAGAAAATTATCCTAAGGCTGTGAATTATTTAAAGGAGCGTTTCGGAAAAGAAAATATTTTGATACAAGTATACGTTAGGGATTTATTACACCTTGTTATAAAAGATAAAAAGCCCGATTTATCAACACTTTACGATGAATTACAAACAAAATTAAGAGGATTAGAATCGTTAGGTCTAACGAAGGATAAATACGCCGAAATGCTGTTTCTGTTGGTGGAATCATGTATGCCTCCTGACCTGCTGATGACGTGGGAGAGAAACCTCTGTTTTACGCAAGAGAAAGATGAAGGTAAGTCTGATCTAGACTCTTTAATTGATTTTTTAAGAGTAGAAGTTGAAAGTGAGCAAAAAATAAAGCTTGCTCGTAACACATTCAGTGTTGAAAAGGTAAACAAGAAGCACTACAAGAAACCTGAGTACGATAGTTTTGTTCCGACTGCTTCTGAATTGCTTATTTCTCATAAAAATATTCGTAATGAAAATACACAAAGTCATAAAAAATCAGAATATTGTATTTTTTGTAAAAAGTTTACGCATTCATCCGAGAACTGTGATCAAGTAGATGATAATATGCCCTTATTTGATAAAAAAGATGCAGTTAAGAAACAAAATGCTTGCTTTGTTTGTTTAAAACGTAACAGTCATAGAGCTAATCAGTGTAAATCTAAGATTAAGTGTTTAATATGCAGAAATAGACATTTTGCTATTCTATGTCCTGATTTACCTACGAAAACCAGCACGTTGAACAACCAAACACCTTTCTCGGATGTTGTCAAAACTCAAACGCAGTACAAAATGAAAAAAATTATACATCGCATTTAAATTGTTCTCAGAATTCGCAAAAAGAAAACTTCAAAAAGGTTCTGACACAGAAAATTTGCTGCTAATCTGCGATGACGCGCTCGCAGGGCAGCTAACGCAAAACATTAATAATCAAGAAAAAAACAAAACATCAAATTTAAACCAAAAACTCAAAACTAATTAACATTACTTTTAATGAACACTTAAAATACAATGCTTATACTTAAATTTAGAAGACACACAGCTAAATATAATCTATATACATTATATACAGGGAAATAATCATGTCTAGCAATCCAATCAATTTTAACTTACTCAAAACGCACTGCGACGCAGCGTAATTTAATCCTATATACGCAGAATATCCAAACCTGTTGAGCGAGCAGTGAATTTCATCTTAAAATTCTCTATCATTTTACAAGATATAAACGCAACAAATATAAATGCCCTTTTTGAAATAGTTGGTATTAAAAACCATCTTTCAATTTTACTTAATACGCAGCAATTCTTTTTAACTGGGACAAAGCCCATAAAATCATCCTTTCTTTCTCAACTTCTTTTCTCAGAATCCAAAAGACCTCTACCTCAATTTGTTTATTGCATCGCTCCCAGGGGAGGCCCCCGTTCTCTCAAGAGGCCCCGCGAAAGTGGCAGTAAGCTAATTGAAACCCCTTTACAGACACGCAGCGTCATCTGGTGAATAAAATTAAAATCAGTTAAATGATTTGGCTTTGATTCAATTGGCAATCGCCAACATCCTCCCACCTTTAATTTAGGCGAGAGCCGAAATTAAACACAAAAATTTTCTTAAAATGAATTACTTCACTATTGGTAGACAGTTCTTAACATTAGAAATAAAAATAAAATTGAACACACTATATTATATAAAAAAAACATGCAAAAACAAAATAAGGATATATAAATGAAACAGAATATTTAAATTTTTTGGTTAAAAATAAATTAAGCAAATAAAATAAAAATAGTTCCATTCACAGTTCTAAACACTATTTTTTGCATGGTTTAATCAATCTTCCATATCTGGATCTGTTTTCGGCTGTCAGGGTGAGTACAGGATCTCCAGCGGTTGAAACCTCTAGTGGATAAAGTTTTTGAATTGGTCGTGTCAAATGTCCACTGTTTGTTTTTACCTGCACTACTCTGGAAGCACCATCTCTACTATTGTAGATTTTCTCAATTTTGCCCATAGGCCACATTACACGTTTTTTATTCTCAAGTTCGATGAGGGCAACGTCCCCCACTTTAAGCTCTTGGCACTTAACTTTGGCCTTCTGTACGAGTTGTCCCAAATATTCCTTACGGAAACGACTTCTCAGTTCTTGTCGCAGAGTGTTGCAATACTTCACTCGCACATTCAGTTTATCTGAGTCAATGGAATCTAAATCGGGTACCCTCACTTGTTTTATGTCTTGCAAGAACAAGGAGGGTGTCAGAGGTATGAGTGTATCAGCATCGTCTGATATATAAGTCAGTGGACGACTATTTATTGTGGCTTCAACATCACAAAGGATTGTTAGAAGCTCTTCAAAATTCACAGTTGATCTTCCTAAAATGCTCACAAGCAATGTCTTGACGGAACGAATGAGACGCTCCCACCATCCCCCCCCCACCAGGCAGCAGTAGGGGGAATGAACTTCCATTTGATTGGATAAACCTCATCTTCCGATATTTTCTTCCAATCTATCCGTTTAAGTGCATTGTCTGTCCCTTTAAAATTTGTGCCATTGTCGGTATATACCGTGGTCGGACGGCCTCGTCTTGCAATGAATCTCCTTAAAGCTTGCAAGAAAGACTCTGTGCTGAGTGATGTGAGGGGCTCTAGGTGAATTGCTCTGTACACTGCACAGGTGAATAACACGATCCAGGCTTTTCCTTTTGGCTTTAGGAGTAGAGGACCACAGAGATCAATCCCTGTTACTTCATAGACTGCAGATTCTCTTACTCTGTCAAGGGGCAACTGTATAGGTGGAGAAGTTAAAGCTTTCGCAGTAAATCTCTTGCATACAACACAACGATTTATGCAAGCTCTTATATTTCGTTGGGAAGAAATGATCCAGTACTGTAGTCTCAATTTGGCAGCCAATATCTGTACACCCGCGTGACTATACTTTAGATGACATTCTCTTATCAAGCATTCTGTCAGGTAATGTTTGGACGGAAGTAGTACTGGATATAGGAATGATAGATCATCATCCCGTTCAATAATTTTTGTTTTTACACGAAGAACATCATCGCTTCCTCGCACCACTTGCAAACCATGGGCGGAATTTTCTTTCTCGTGGAAATGCCTTCTCTGTTTTATACTCCACAGAACGATTTCGGCCCTAGACTTTTCTTCGACTGTTAGGGTGTTAGTATTATAAGAAGGCTTCTTCCTCAGTTTATTTACGAAACGTAGCATCCAGCAGAATACTCTAATAATTTTAGAAAAACTTTCTTTTAGATGGTCTTCTACATAGTCGATTTTAAGCTGCATGAAGAGAGTATCCTCCCTCCGGTCCCATTGGAGACCCAAAACTGGAGACACAGGATATGACAAGTTTTCTGATGACTGATCTTCACTATCTGGACCAAAAGTCCAGATCCGCAGTTCCATTTTGGCTTCTGCCATAATGTTTGTTGCTTGATTCATAAAAATTTCAAGCTCCTCTTTCGTATCAATGGATGTGACGCAGTTCTCAACGTAAAAGGATTTTGAAAGTTTCTGGGCAACAACTTCAAAATTTCTATGCACATTACTAAGGTGAAATGAGATCACTGCCGCCAACAGATATGGACTACTTGTAACCCCAAATACAACCCTTTTATGGCGGAACTCTACAATTTTGTTATTTTCCCACCAAAGAAATTTCAGATAATTTTGATCTTCTCGCTTTATGCCAATCTGCAAAAAGGCTCGCCTGATATCATAAGTTACGCCAATCGCTTTTTCCCTAAACCGCATTAAAATCGCAGGGATTTCTTCTACGAGATTTGGACCCTTTGTCAAACAATCATTTAGCGAAAATGAATTATCTGATTTGCACGAAGCATCGAAAACGGGCCTACTTTTACTAGTTAGACTATCTAATTTTATAACTGGATGATGTGGCAAATAGTGTCCCTTCGCTTTCTCTTCTGATTCTGGAATCATTTCCACAACATCCTCAGACAGCCATTCCTTAAATACCTTATCGTACTCATCAAAGTAATTTAATTTCTTCAATTTTCGTGTAGTGGCAAAGAGCCTTTTTTCCGCAATATGCCGATTAGAGGCAATGTTAGGTGGAAAATTTTGAACCCACGGCAAGCTCACGCAATATCTACCATCTTCGTTTCTACAAAGCCCCTTCAAAAATTGTTCCTGAGCTAATTGATCTTCAATCGCTTTAGAAAAGGTTTGCGCTTCATCGGCAATGCCAATTTTTTCCAAATCCCACATATCGGAAACTTTCATATTTTGAACATGAAGATTAGTTACCAACATGGACTGGGTACCCTCAAAATTTTTAACACTTTCTCCCTTTGGCTCTCCACACAGAGTCCATCCCAACTTAGTATTAATAGCGGTCAAACCCTCCTTAAGTTGAATTACATCACCTGTAATAATTTGCCCATAAATATCGCTACCAATTAAAATTTCTATCTCAGGATAATCGTTGCCCACATCTGAAATCCAAAGTCGGTGGCTTTTTAATTCCTTTAATAACGGACCCTTAGGGATGCGTGGTATACCACCACAAATAGTATCCTGATCCAAAAAACAGAACTGATATTCGGTACCTTTTCCAACAGGTCTCAATCTCATAGAATATCGTTTGTGATCTTTAGCCTCAGTTTTCGTCCCCCCAAACAGCGTATGAGTTAATTTTTCAGAAGAAAGGCCTTTTAAATTTAGGGCTTCAGCTGTAGATTTTAGAACGTAAGATCTCTGCGATCCACAATCCAAAAGACACCTTACCCTTTTCCTTATATCCCCCGACACTACCTCAACCATTAATGTCATGAGAATAACTTCCTTCATACACGAAGGGGTAGACATAGTAGTTTGTACCGCAGTCGGCACTTTTGTATTCTCTGCGTTTTCGCACCTTTTTCCTTGAATCTCGGGGCATAATATTATGGGATGCGATCGTTTGCACACATGGCATTGAATAAATTGTTTGCAGTCCCTCGCAAAATGTCCAGGCTTAAGACAGCGGAGACAGCAATTTAATTCTCTTAATTTGTCTAATCTTTCCTTTAGGGGCCAAGACCGAGCCGAAAAACATTCCTTACCTTCATGACCTTTCCCGCAAAAAACACACTTTAACTCTTTAGTAGCTACCAAACTTGCGGCGCTCGCGAAAGATTTTTTATTTTTGAAAACCTTTTTCTCCTTAGGGCGCTCTTCCCGCGAGGGCGAAGAAATTTCAAACCCTGACCGTGCAAGTTTCACCCTCTGCTCTCCCTCAACCTCTTTTCGCAAAAATTCCAAAAGATTTGAAAGACGTGGTCCCTTGGCACTAAATAGTAAGCTTCTCTGCCAGACCCTAATCAACTCAGCTGATAAGCATGACTCCACCATCGGATATAGCCAGGCGGTGTTGGAGTCTTGGTTCACACCTAAAGACTCAAGAGCTCTGAGATAGGACTCAATTTTATCAAACAACGACACTAGTGGTAATTTATCTTTATCTTGTGAGCGTACATTTTGAATAATTAATTTTAACAATTCTCTCACATAAATCTCAGTTAAAATTTCCTTATTGCCAAATCGCTCCTCAAACGCAGAAATAGCCTTCGGATAATTTTCTGAATTTAAGGGATAGCTCTCAATTAACTCATAAGCACGGGTCCCGGGTACCATTGATTGCGCCAAATAATGGAATTTGTCAACATCATCCAGATTACTATCCTCATGGATCTTTTTAAACTGGCCCCAGAACGAAAGATAACTCAATAGTTGCCCATCAAACTTTTTTATTTGAATTTTCGGCAATTTATACCGTTTTTCATTACACGTATTTATAATACCATCAACTTTAGAACTCATATTAATTTTCAAGTCTGAAATATTCGTTTTTTCTTTTATTCGACGACTAAGAGTAATAAATTCATCCAAATATTCCTCGCAGCTTATAACTTCGTTATCGATAACTTCTTCCGTATTCTTAGCTGCTATCATTAAATCTAAAAATTCAGAATCCTGAGCTTTTAATTCTGCACTTATTGTTTGTAATTTAATGAATTTATCATCTAAAACGGACCTATCCGGTTCATCTTTCTCTAATTCATCTTTTAAAACTTTAGCCGTTCTAGTAAAACTGCTACGAGTAGCAGATCGTTTTTTCTTTAAAGCCTCAAGACTCATTTTTTACTTAACTCTTTAAATCTCAATTTATAATCCTAACCAAGGCCCCCTAAAGACCTATAAGTCCTATATATTAGTTTTATAATCGCAGAATTAAGATTCCCTCTAAATACAGAAAATGAATTCACAAATACTGATAACATTTAATACAAATATGAAATCGAAACCTATTTAAATACATATAATCCTCATACATAAATTTTATTTTCCTAACGCACAAACAGTTCTCAATTAGTATGATCATTTCCCTGATACAAAACCAAATTAAACGTATCCTGGCTGGCTCGCCATTTTTCTATGTCAGAACTCAAACGCAGTACAAAATGAAAAAAATTATACATCGCATTTAAATTGTTCTCAGAATTCGCAAAAAGAAAACTTCAAAAAGGTTCTGACACAGAAAATTTGCTGCTAATCTGCGATGACGCGCTCGCAGGGCAGCTAACGCAAAACATTAATAATCAAGAGAAAAACAAAACATCAAATTTAAACCAAAAACTCAAAACTAATTAACATTACTTTTAATGAACACTTAAAATACAATGCTTATACTTAAATTTAGAAGACACACAGCTAAATATAATCTATATACATTATATACAGGGAAATAATCATGTCTAGCAATCCAATCAATTTTAACTTACTCAAAACGCACTGCGACGCAGCGTAATTTAATCCTATATACGCAGAATATCCAAACCTGTTGAGCGAGCAGTGAATTTCATCTTAAAATTCTCTATCATTTTACAAGATATAAACGCAACAAATATAAATGCCCTTTTTGAAATAGTTGGTATTAAAAACCATCTTTCAATTTTACTTAATATGCAGCAATTCTTTTTAACTGGGACAAAGCCCATAAAATCATCCTTTCTTTCTCAACTTCTTTTCTCAGAATCCAAAAGACCTCTACCTCAATTTGTTTATTGCATCGCTCCCAGGGGAGGCCCCCGTTCTCTCAAGAGGCCCCGTGAAAGGGGCAGTAAGCTAATTGAAACCCCTTTACAGACACGCAGCGTCATCTGGTGAATAAAATTAAAATCAGTTAAATGATTTGGCTTTGATTCAATTGGCAATCGCCAACAGATGTGTTACTGCAAACTTTGATTGTACGATTATGTCATGGCAGCCAAGAACAATTAGTACGAGCTGTCGTTGATACAGGTTCTATGAAAAGTTATATCTGTGAAAGTGTTGCTGAAGAAATGCAGTACGATGTTTTACGACGAGTTAACTTAAAACAAAATTTGTTTGGTGGCATTGAAACTGAAGAAAGTGTTCACAACGAGTATAATGTTGAATTGCGTAGTTTTGATGATAGATTTAAGTGCAGTGTAAAATTATTAAGTCAACCGAATATTTGTTCTGATATCAAACAAATACTCTGTGGTGCCTGGATTAAAGAATTAAGAAATTACTGTATTGAATTAAGTGATTTTGAGGAAAATTCTGTAAAAGTTGATAAAGCAATTAAATTACTTCTTGGAGCTGACACAGCTGCCAAATTACTTTCAAGCAAAATTATAAAGTTAAAATCTGGACCTGTAGCGGTTGAAACGTCCCTGGGATGGACCCTAATGGGGAAAATTCCGGTTAGTACAGCAGATGAATCTTGTGCATCTATTTGGATTTCGTCGTTGCTTGTAAATAATAATTGCATTTCAGATCTCTGGAAATTAGATGTTTTGAATATAACTGACCCTGTGCAAGATAAATCTAGAAAAGAGTTAGAGACAGATACGATGAACTATTTTAATGAAATCATATGTATTGATCAAGAGGGTAGATATGAGGTAGCTCTTCCTAGGATTAAGGACAGTTCTATTTTGCCAGATAATTACAGATTAGCTGAAAGATGTTTTAAGAAAACAAAAGAGAAATTAACAGCTTCCAGTAACATGAGTGCATATAATGAGGTATTTATGAACTGGCTATCTCTTAGAATAATAGAAATCCCGAATCAGGAAGAAATTAAAGAAGGATATTATTTACCACACAGGCCTGTATTTAAAGAAGAAAGTACGACAAAAATACGACCTGTATTTAATGCTTCAGCACGTACGGGCAATTCACCATCACTTAATGACTATTTAGCAACGGGGCCAAATTTGATAGAGATTATCCCATCCATTCTAAATAGATTTCGGAAAAATGCTGTCGGGGTTACTTCAGACATAGAGAAAGCATTTTTACAGATTTCGATCAGGGAAAGGGACAGAAGCTTTCTAAGATTCTTTTGGGTTGATAGAGATAATTTCGAACAAAGTCTTATATACCAACATAGAAGGGTTGTATTTGGAATCAGAACCAGTCCATTTTTATTAGCTGCAACTTTAGATTATCATTTAAGCAGGGTGACAGAAAATTTGAAACAGACAGCCGAAATTCTCAAGTCATTTTACGTAGACAACTGTTTGGCCAGTCTAAGTTCGGTAGAAGAAGTTGAAAAATTTATCCTTGAATCGCGAGTGATTTTGTCGACGGGACTTTTAATTTGCATGGATGGCGATCAAATTTTCTTAATGGAATGATTGAAGATCAATCTATGGAAAAATGTATCTCTGTTTTAGGACTTATTTGGGATACGCAACGTGACACATTAGCTTGTAATTTTGATAAAATACCTTCTCAAGTAGACAAAGTCACGAAACGCAGTGTTTTGGCAATAGCTCACCAAGTGTTTGATCCGATAGGATACACTTGCCCTGTCATGTTAATACCTAAACTAGTCTTACAGGAAACATGGTGTTTGAAACTTAAATGGGATGATGTACTCCCCGATCACCTTACGGTAAAATTCACTTCATGGCTCCAGCAGTTACCGTTACTTTCCAAAATTGAAATTCCTAGATGGTTCAAGTTTACGAACAGCAATGAACTGATCAGCTTTCATGTTTTCTGTGATTCCAGTCAAGCAGCCTACGGTAGTTGCATATACTTGAGAATAGAACATGACGATGAAGTAACTGTCAGTTTAATAAGTGCAAGAAGTAGGGTAGCACCCTTGAAAAATGTAACTATTCCCAGATTAGAATTGCTTGCATGTCTGATCGGAGCTAGATTATTGTTTTACATTCTTTAAGATTTACAGTTCCCTACGTTTAAGATTTATTGTTGGACTGATTCTACAACAGGTTTATGCTGGATTAAACGGGATCAAAACTGGGCTACGTTTGTAAATAACCGTGTCAAGGAAATACGAACACTAACTTCTCCCACACATTGGCAACACATTCCTGGAAAATTCAATCCAGCCGATTTAGCTAGCAGGGGATGTTCTGCTGAACAGCTAATACGTCTGCAATGGTGGGAGGGACCATCATGGCTCTATAACAAAGAAGAGACATGGCCTAAATCTGAAGGAAAAATAAATGAAGATTTAGTAAATTCAGAGAAACGTAAAACTGTAGTTACTACTCTTAATAAGTCTGAGGATGACTCTAAATGGTATTACAATTACTTTTCTTCTTATAACAAAATTGTTAGAATGCTTGCATGGATGTTTCGCTTTTACGGGAAAATGAAAAAGACCAATACCGAAACTTTGTTTAATATATCAGTTCCAGAATTTGAAAAGGCAGAAGTAGCTCTCATACGTCTGATACAGAAGGAATCTTTTAAGGGTTCAACAGATGAAAAAATTCGAAATTTAAGGCCAATAATTGACACAAACGGTGTTATCAGAGCTCAAACTAGTGTTATCTACCGAGATGACACAGAATATTTCAAATATCCGGCCATTTTACCATCAAATCATCCTGTAGTACATCTTTTAATAATGAAAGTGCATTGTGAACTGTTGCACGCGGGAACCTCTCTAGTGATGACTCAACTCAGAGAGGGTTATTGGATACTAAAATCCAGAAAGACCATACGCAATTGCATACGACGTTGTATGAAGTGTCAACGATTTAACGCCAAAAACTTCGAAGTTACACCTGGCACATTTCCAGAAGACAGAGTTCGCGATGCTAAGGTATTTGAAATAGTTGGTGTGGATATCTGGCTGGACCTCTCCATTTGAAGAACAAGCTGAAAGCGTATATTGTATCAGATTGTAACGAAAGTTTTCCGCCATATCTGCCGGAAAAACTAACTTCTAACTCCTTACATAACTGTTTTTGAACTTTCGCTACCAAACCTGTACCGTGTCACATGATACAACACTAGTACTTAAAGCTGTACTCATAATTCGTTGATCTTCTGTAGCTGACTTTTTGCAACAGAACTGGAAGTAAATGATAGTTCTAATCCTCTAGAGTGATAGTTCCATTTGAGACACCTTGTACTGAATGATTAACTATATTTTTTACAGATTTCACAACGCGGTGTTCTAAAGCAAGTCTCTTTCTTTCAAATGCCAAAAATCATTTGACTAAATATGAGCAAATACCCCAACGCGAATTGTGTGCTGACGATGTTTGCGGTGGCGGGAAACTTTCGTTACAACCTAATACTTTTTACGTGTGCAGTGTATCGAGTGGTCCACCTGGAGCTCATCACGCAATTAACAACAGAAGCTTTTGTCCAATCTCTAAGAAGATTCATATCAAGACGGGGACGACCTTCGAAAGTTTACTCCGATAATGGAACAAATTTCGTTGGTACGAAGAATGTCCTCAGTAACATTGATTGGAAGATTGTACAATTGAAGGCCGTAGAACAAAGAATCCAATGGAAACTAAATCCTCCATCCGCAGCCTGGTGGGGAGGATGGTGGGAGCGTCTTGTCCAAATGGTTAAGCGAATATTGAGAAAAGTTTTGGGACGCGCCTCCCTAACCTACGAGGAATTGCTAACCGTTCTTTGCGATTGCGAACAAGTAATTAATTCCAGGCCATTAACGTATGCTTCACAAGACATTGAAGATCCATCACCTTTGATTCCTGCTATGTTCCTGCATGAAATTTCTTCATCAGGTGTTCCAGATCTGGATGTTGTAGACTGTGAAAAATTAAGCAAAAGAGCCAGGCATTTACAGAAAATTCGTGATGTCCTGAGACGCAGATTTTGATCAGAATATCTGGGACTGTTACGACAAACATCAAAGAAATCTAGAAAAGTCGCTCCAATATCCGTTGGAGAGGTGGTCTTGTTGGAAGGGACGAGCAAGGGGAGGACAGCATGGAGCTTGGGTCGAGTGTTGAAGCTGTTCCCGGGTCGGGACGGACATGTACGCCTTGTTCTGTTGAAGACTGAGAATGCTGAGCTTCTACGACCTGTGCAGAAACTTTATAAACTGGAACTTGATAATTCTTCTGATGACTAAACTGTTGAACTTTTAATTTCTCCTTTTTCAATTTTTATGTCTAACTTTAACTGTGTAACTGAGAATTTTTTGTAAGTAAGTATTTTGTACATAAGTAAGTATTAATTGGTTTTGAGTGTTACTCAAAAGGTGGGAGGATGTGGCAGCTGCACCCCTTTTCAACTCCATGGTTTCTCCCACCTTGGAGTCAGCAGCGAGCTACACCTCAACCCCACCGTGTTTACGCCATGGTTTACGCGCTAGAACAGAAAAGAGCTGTTGTACGATGTATTCTACGATCTCATACGTAAGTTTTATACGAGAATTTATATTATACGATACCTACGATACCTGATCCATGTACATAGCCTGTATATAATTCATTAAATATAATTTTTAGGAAATCTGTTCTTATTTTTATTGAACCCGGACAATTTAATCTTGACTTCAGCTTACGTACGTCACACAAGAGTCTTTTGCAGTTGCTCATTTTCTCTCCTTTCAGCTTTGTCTTTTGGAGCTTCTCTGGCCTGATATGTTTTTATAAATATGCAGGACAGCCATGAAAAATTGTAGGCAAAGCATCATCCTTAAGTCTTTTTGTTAAGGTTGACACTATTTTCTCACCCGTTGCTGGATTGTAGCATTCTGAAGTTCTCCTAATATCTTCTTCTTTAAAATGTAATTCACAGACTTGCAATGAATAGCTTTCACTAATTAAATAAAAAAGCCTACATTTTACTAACAGATAAATATCAAGTGATCGAGAATTGTGATTACTATTAACTATACTATGAACTATGAGATTTAAATAATGCTATTACTTATAATAGTTATAATTTTATCATTATTATATATTTGTAGAATTATTAAATATCAATCTTTATTATTAATTAGTTATTTGTAATTTTGTAAAAAGTAAATTTTCAAAACCGGTAATGATGACAGTAATAAATAAGTCATCTTCAAGAATTGCAGTTTTCACTAAAAATGCGAGATAGATTATTATTAGTTCATACTTCCAACTGCAAATCAAATAACAAAATATGATTTTATTTTACATATTGTTTTCAAAATTTCTGTTATCATTATTATTATTATTGTTTTGCAATTTTAAGTCCTCCTTTCCTTTTTATGTTTTTAAAAGAGGAATTATAATTATTGATAACACATGCACGCACGCACACACACGCACGCGCACACACACTACAATAAAGAAATAGCAATTATTAATAAAGAATGTAAAATTATTTGTAAACTGAAATGAAATTCATGAAATAAGAAAAA
>JAWZYV010017138.1:0-37056 GCA_038373885.1 Cheiracanthium punctorium | reverse complement strand
GACAAGTGTTTGAAAGTTTAAAAAACTTATTCAGGTGTATTCTTTATCCAAGTTAGGCATAGCAGACAATAAAATGACGTTTAGTCATTATTTTAGCACCATTTAACGATGATAGAGCATCAGTCACGTTATGCAGTGCGTTAATTACAAATGTATAATAAATGCTGCAGATCTACTTGTTAGCAAAAGTTGTATATCTGCACACTGTGAAAAAAGCATGCAAACGGTTTCTCACGTGACTCATTCGATTAAGATTTCATAACATAAACTGAAACCGTCTATCAGTTATATCAAATTGGCCTGCGAAAAAGAAAATCTGATGTTTTATTTATTAAAAACTATGTATTCTATAAGTTTACGCCATGTGAAGAAGTCTCGATAAAATAAAATTTCTATTGTATTCTTTTTTTGGATGAAAGATAATTTTTGTATATTACAGGAACAGTGTTTTTTTTTCGCGCGATAAAAAATATCCTCTATGTTAATCCAGGTTTTTAACTGTCTATTCCAAATTTCACCCAAATCTGTCAAAACGTTTCAGCGTGAAAGAGTAACAAGCACACATACAAACATTGACATTTATATGTTAGTAGGAGTATTATAATTGTTGTTATTATTCTATGTCTGTTTTTGGACTTTTATTATCCTATATTCAAACATCAAAAATTTTAGCTATGGGAGAGTCTGCGCCATTTTTGCTAAGAAAAAGTCAGAGATAGGAATACTTTTGAAACATCCCAGTTAATCTAAAAGGAAAATATCGGAACTAGCAAGCGTTTCGCTGTCTACAGTCCGAAATATAAAGTACTAGATGAGGAAAGGAAAATATCGGAACTAGCAAGCGTTTCGCTGTCTACAGTCCGAAATATAAAGTACTAGATGAGGGCATATCATTATCACTAAAACGTAATGGTAAAGGTGGGAGAAAACATCTAATAATTTCTGGAAGTGCGAGGGAAATTAATCCTGCATTTATAGAGAATTGTATAAAGCCTCAAAAAATTACAAAAGCTTTTTTGGACGATTCCGGCATAAAATTATCCGACAGAACGTTACAAAGAAATTTGAGACGACTGAATTTTAATTGTTGCCGACCTCTCAAATAGCCTAAATTGACTGAGACGATGTTTGCTAATCGACGATTTTCAGGACTTGTCCCTCGCCCCATGAAAACTACGATAAAAACTGCGTTGCTGAAAAAGTGAAACATCCCATGTCCGTTATGATATGAGGTGTAATTTGTTTAAAGGGAATTGGTCGAGTACATTGCTTTGACTGCACTATGCGTCAAGATCAATATCTGCAAGTTTTGGAAACGCGACTGCTTCTGCAAATGAAGGAATAATTTCCAGGTGGCAATTGCGTCTTATGCAGGATTCAGCACCATGCCATGAAGCCAAAAAAAAAAATGAAATTGATAAAAGATTATAAAAAACAAAACAAAAATACTTTTGGACTATCTTGACAACTTGTCAGACTTCAACCTTATCAAAAAATGTATGGGCGTCCCTAAAAAATGAAAATTTCCTAATATAAAATAATTGCGAAGAAAAGGAACTTGATTCAAACTATTATGAAAGCATGGTACATACGCTTGAAAGTTCAAGAAGTAGTTTAAAAATGCATTGCCAGCATGCAGCAGCGTATGGAAGACCGCTGAAAAGGAAAGATTCCCTAGCTACTGAAATTGTATTTCCATTATTGAATTTGCACGCTCCTAAGTTTTGTGAATATTTAATTAGCTTTGGAAAAAACACAAAACTGTAAAAAAAAAAAAAACGAGAAGTTATGGTTGCGTATGACATTATTCACTTTTACAGAGAACTATATCTTAAATATCAAACGGACATAAGAAATTTGACTTAAGCTCGAGTACTTTTCCGAGAGGGGTATATTAAATTTATTTGTATGCTGCAGATTCTTGACTAAATCTAGAGTAACTCAAGGGCAATATTACTTATAATGATGGATGCTTTCAAGAGAAAACATCTAACTATTAGAGCATTTATGATACAAAATTAAAACTAATATCCAAACTAATATGCATTTTATGAAAACAATTAAAAGAAGTGTGCAAGTTCTTTAAAACAAATCTTTCATCTTTTAATTAAAAGTAATAAGAAATGTAAGTAATTAACACTTTATCGTCCACATCGTCTCGTAAAAATTTCTTAGCTTGGCGCGGGGTTTGGCTGGCCGCAAAGGTTTTCTCGCACTAGACAAGTTTCTCATCTTATGTCATGGACTTTGATTCAGAAGCACTACCACCGGCAATGGGATTCCTTCTCCGAAAACGGACCTAACGCCATCCGGTCGACAGATGGTGCTGTCGCATCATCTGGCAGACCTTTAGCATAGTATTGCTGTGAAAGAATTGTCATTTTTATTTTTCAATTAGTGGTTTAATTTATTTTTCTGTTCGAAATATCCTTTTTCAGCGTATTTAGCGTGTCTTGAGCATTTAGACAGAGTAAAAATTTATATTCCCACACTAAGCCAGCTAGTTAGTGTCAAGCTATCTTTAAAATATTTAGTAACTTGTGCTGATACCTCCAATGATTAATAAATTTTCCACAGCAGTCGTAAAAATATTTAATTTTTCTGGAAAATATAGTAAAATAAAATGTATGATTTAGGTATTTTGTAAAAATAAAGGTTATTATTTTAAAAATAAATTTGGGAAATAGAATATAAGATTTACGTCTTTTTGGTAGAAGAATCAAATTATTAAAATTTATGTATTCTCAGAATACTCATGGTTACAAATGCGTTATTTAAAATCAAATGTTTGGGGTAGTATCATGAAATATGAGAAATCTAAACTTCCTATTTATTTAAAAAATACTTATTTAAAAGTAATATATAACAGGAAGAGTACAATTAGGAAAAAAAATAGATAAAAACCACCAAAATTTACCCGAGGGAGAAAAAAGGAGGCATGGACTGGGATGATAATAATACTAATACGAATCTTTAAAACGCAGTTTAAATAGCTGCATTTACTTTGTGGATTGTCACAATGACTTTTTAAATATCCAGACAAAAAAACATTTTCTGCATATTTCACAGGACATACGTCAAAACTTATCAATAGGATTTTATCTAAATTCGCCCTGACTAAATTCGCCTGAATATTAGATTTTTCTAATTACCTTGACAAAAAATTTCGGGGTTGCGTTAAATTCGGGCCACGCTATATTCGGGCCAATACGGTAAGTTAAATTACTTCTAGTAAGATTAAATAGTTTTAAAAATGATACAGTAATAAATATTATTAATTTAAAGGTCAATGATTATATGAAATTTCAAATGTTACATAAAAACTTTCATCCATTTTTTAAATTGAATTCGTATTATTATCAGGAACTGAGTGCATTTTATGAAAACATATGCAACATATCATACAATTAAACTCGTCTGATCCATCAGGACAGTCAGGATCCTCATCACATTGCCAGGTGATAGGAATACATCTTGTGTTGCTAGCACATGCAAATTCTTTGTAGTTGCAAATAGGAATTACTGGTGAGAGGCAATGTTCTTCATCTGACCCATCAGAACACTCAACAGAATTATCGCAACGCCATTTTGCAGAGATGCATCTTCCACTTGCACATTCAAACTCGGTTTCCAAACAAGTCCTATTGCCTGGATACACATAATAAACGATAAAGGTCAGATTAAAGCTAAAGAAACAAAGAAAATAATTCATTCTGTTATGAATAAATTTCTCTACTATTTTCTTATTAGCCATCTCTCAATAATGATAGTAAAACTGAATTTAAAAAAAAACTCATGTAAGTGTGTTTACAGATTTTGATAACATTCAGGGGCTTGAATTGGAATTCCTGGTGGAGAGTTGAAAGATAGTCTCACTTAAGACTGCATTTTAGTCTTCTAACCTTTATATGACAACTATACTGGTCCTTTCTTAGCAGATATTGTTTTCCAAAGCGATTCAGATATTTAGTACTTTCTGTTTTGCATCAGCCAGCATTGCTGCACGATGTTTGTGTTTTCAAATGTTGTCCGTTGTTATTTAAAAGTATGTAGTTATGAAAAGTATTTTACATTTCTTGGAGCTGCAAACATTATTATTTCGAAGGTAATCATTTTCTTGTATTTTTCATTTTAGTAAATTCAAAAATGCATATTTTAGTGTTGAGACTGAAGTTGATTTCAAACGTTATTAGCGAAATTTGAACTTGCTAAATACTTTTAAAAAAATACAAGTTTATGTTGAAATCTCTAAATTTTGGTCGGTGCCATCAATGGTCATTCAGTCAATGATGGCCATACTTTCTTTTTAAATCCTGTTGATGTTATATTTGGTATGTACGTAAAACTTCTCGAATGAAATAACAACATACGCATATTGTAAACAAACACATCTCCTAGGCAACGAAACTGAAAAACTGAATAATAACAGATTTTGAATATTACATGTTTTAGCAAAAATTACATTCAAACTTTTATTAAAATTTCTTGTCTTAATGCAGCTTAGACAAATATATAACTAGACAAATATATATATATATATATATATATATATATATATAATATATATGGACAATACCTAATAATATATTACTAAACAAGTTTGAAGTGTCTGAACCATATCATATTAAAAGCAAACATTATAATAAATTAATTTTTAAAAAAGTTTGTTGGAAATAAAACCCATAAAACCAATGAGATTCTTACTTACTATATATATTATGTTATAATTACAGAATAGTAATAAATTTGGGATAAATTTTTGGCATAAATTTTGATTCGAGAAACTAAGATTGTTATTGTACTAATAGAGAAATTTCCTTTATTCAAGCATCTAAATTAAATTGTCCTAAGGATATTCAGTGTGCTATTGAATTTTCTTATAGAAATCCTAGTTATAATTTTGATCATTAGACAATTCGCAGTGGGTGGCCAAATTATTATACTCAAATGATTTTAATCAAGTAAATTCATTATATTCAAACTTTTCAAAAAATCTTGTTGTTTTCATCCATTTTTAAAAATGTCGTTATGAATAAACAAATGAATAATTTGGAAATGGCAACATGCTATACGGAGATAATTTTCCACGTTTGGTGAGAGCGACACGAAGTCACGTAAGACTATAAATTATTATATTTTTCTTGAAGCAAAACCGTTTTGTTTAGAGGTGATTTTCATTGTTTGTTTATTTCTAACTTATTAATAAAAGAAATGAAATATTTATTACTAGCCGCCTCCGGAAACTAATTGGTTCTCCATCTTAATAAATCTTGTTTGAAAATAATTCTGTTTCTCACCTTGTTCCATTGCGCTTTAATCTCACTATGGCTACAAAAAGGGGCGGCCCTAGATTAAGTGGTGCACTCTCCTAACGTAAAGAAGTCGCCCCGTTTATGATCTACTTCGTTTATGAGTTCGAAAAGACGCCCCTTCGAAGACGGCGCCCCGACGCGATGCTTACCTTGCTTACCGTGTCTGTATGCCCCTGGTTACAAAAATAAGATGATTTAATGATAAAAACCTACAAAAAAGGTACAAATTTTTCGTTCTATATTAATTCTGAAGAGCTTCTGGATTATTGACGTTCTTTCAGAATTTCAAAAACGGAAAGGGGAAAAAAAGTAAGAAAATCTGAAACACTTTCAGATTTTAAGTACGCACTAATTAGTTCTACGCACTATTAAAAGCGTATCATCATCCATGCGTCTTCCTATTTCTTTCCTTTCCATTAAGTTGGAAAGTGTATCATTATACATGAGTGTGATTAAACAAAATTAAATTAATATTTCTAACATCCTTTTCTGCATGTAATACAATAGAAATAGAATGGGAAAAGCTGCACAGAAAATGCACAATTCGATCTGAATGAAAGTTTAAAAAACTTATTCAGGTGTATTCTTTGTCCAAGTGTAGGCATATCAGACGATAAAATGACGTTTAGTCATTATTTTAGCACCATTTAACGATGATAGAGCATCCGTCTCGTGATGCAGTGTGTTTCTTACAAATATATATTAAATACTGAAGATCTACTTGTTAAGAAATGTTGTATTTTTAGGGAAAAAACACTCAAAATACTGGTGTTAAACGATAAAATAAACAAAAACTTTGTGAAAACACACATAAAATGTTACTGATAACACGAAAAATATACGATCATTTCGACCAAAAATTTTTTCGGTCTTCACTTCGTCTCACTAAACAGAGGGAACTGAAAAAGATAAACAAACAAGCATGCTGCCACATGGAAGAAAGATAAGGCGAATAAAACCACATTCCAAATTTTATCCAAATCTGTCAAAACGTTTCAGCGTGAAAGAGTAACAAGCACACATACAAACATTGGCATTTATATGTTAGTAGGAGTATTATAATTGTTGTTATTATTCTATGTTTGTTTTTGGACTTTTATTATCATATATTCAAACATAAAAAATTTTAGCTATGGGAGAGTCTGCGCCATTTTTGCTAAGAAAAGTCAGAGATAAGAATACTTTTGAAACATCCCAGTTAGTCTAAAAGGAAAATATCGGAACTAGCAAGCGTTTCGCTGTCTACAGTCCGAAATATAAAGTACTAGATGAGGGCAAATCATTATCACTAAAACGTAATGGTAAAGGTGGGAGAAAACATCTCATAATTCCTGGAAGTGCGAAGGAAATTAATCCTACATTTATAGAGAATTGTATAAAGCCACAAAAAATTTTTTGGCAAAAGCTTTTTTGGACGATTCCGGCATAAAATTATACGACAGAACGTTACAAAGAAATTTGAAACGACTGAATTTTAATTGTTGCCGACCTCTCAAATAGCCTAAATTGACTGAGACGATGTTTGCTAATCGACTAGTACTTTCTAAACTGCATAAACATTGGAGTGTGGAAGACCGGAAGAAGCTAAAACTATCATATGAAATGATTTTTTTCAGTTCTAATAGAACAAAATTTGACATTGACATTTTTGATTTGTTTTTTTGTGATTGTGTGTGATTAAGGCAAACCTGCTCGAGGGGTATCTGCCTAAGATGAGGGATGCCTTGGTAGGAGGACATTCTAAGGGGTTCTAACGCGTATTTACGTTACATCTGGAGAAAATATACCAAAACTCCAGACCGTTAGATCGACGACCGCGCGGTGGGATCCGAACCCGGGACCTTCACACTTCGGCCGTCTACCATTTTCAGTGATATAACCACTGTGCCATGGTGAGGCCGATTTGTTTTTTCGACGACTTGCCTGCAGATACTTCAGGACGATTTTCAGTGCTTGTCCCTCGCCCTATGAAAACTACGATAAAAACTGCGTTGCTAAAATGTGAAACATCCCCTGTCCGTTATGATATGAGGTGTAATTTGTTTAAAGGGAATTGGTCGAGTACATTGCTTTGACTGTACTGTGCCTCAAGATCAATATCTGCAAGTTTGGAAACGCGACTGCTTCTGCAAATGAAGGAATAATTTCCAGGTGGCAATTGCGTCTTATGCAGGATTCAGCACCATGCCATGAAGCCAAAAAAAAAAAAAGAAATTGATAAAAGATTATAATAAACAAAACAAAAATACTTTTGGACTATCTTGTCAACTTGTCAGACTTAACCTTATCAAAAAATGCATGGGCGTCCCTAAAAAATGAAAATTTCCTAATATAAAATAATTGCTAATAAGAAAAGGAACTTATTGCAAAATATTATCAAAGCATGGCACATACGCTTGCAATTCAAGAAGTAGATTAAAAATACATTGCTAGCATGCAGCAGCGCATGGAAATGTGATCGCTCAAATGGAAAGATTGACTAACTATTGAAATTGTATTTCCATTATGGAATTTGCACTCTCCTAAGCTAATAAACCTATAAAGATAATAAATACTGAAGCTATATTATGGGTTTAATACTAAGCTAAGCCCTTAAAAACAAAACATAATTTTTTTGAAGGAAGTATATAATTTGGCCAGAGACAGTAGCAGAATTTTATTATACACATGTGTAATAGCGTTAAAATTAACTGGAAGATTGTCAAAGGTACAGTTAGTTAAGTATGTATTAATGTATATATGAGTGCGTTTTGGCATCTACCTACAGGGAGAACTTTTTACACGTTACATCTGGTAAAAACCAGACTGTTAGATCGATAGCCACGCGGTAGGACCGATTGCGGCAGTTTCACACTTTAGCAAGCTACCGTGTTCAGTGTCTTATCCATTTGCCCATGCTGGGTCCGACAATTAGTTAAAAGCTTATTTTTCTAATAAAAAGTACTGCTTAGATATACTGTTTAAGATTTTCCAATTTTTAACAAATAATCCAACCATGACATTTCTCATTAAAGCAATAGTATGTATTTTCAATATGTTTTTCAAAAGTTTAATTCTTATTCAAGTACACGCTCATACACACAAAAAAATATTTGCTTTTATACTAGATTCTGAAATGTAACTTATGCAAAATATTAAAAAAGAAATATTTACTAGGATTTAATCGATAGAAAACCTAGTTTTAAAACCTGCAAAAATGAATGGACTGTCGAGTTCTTTTAAGGATTTATTGTATTAAAAGGATTGGTAAGTTGGAAGGTTTAGCAATCATAATCCAAATAAAGTTTCAAGTTATTGTGCTCCTTATTTAAAGAATACTTAAAAAAAAGATCAAGCTTAATTTAATTAATGCTCACTTGCCACTTACTACAATTAATTTTTAAATATAATTTAACATTTCTTAATTGTACAGATATTTAATTTTTCTGTTAAAAATATTTGATTTTTCTCTTGAAAGAAAAACTCAAACAATGCTTCAGTATGATAGTCAACAAACAAATAATGTGACACTGCATATTCTTAATACTAGCTGCGTACCCGTTCTCCGCACGGTAGGGAACGAAAAATTTTCTTGCATGTGTAATTCGAATTGATTCCAGTGATGTGGAATCTAAAAATAAGCAAAATAATTAGACTCTTGGCGTAAAGTTACTCATTAGTTATTCGTTAAGTTAGTATAAGTACTGACCTGAGACCAGTGGCGGCTTGTGACCTGCTTCAGTGGTGGGGCCCGAAAAAAAAATAGTGCCCATTAAAATCGCGAAAATATATATACATATAGAACAACCTATCCCCACGTGCGTAAGTATTTAAAATTTCTCAAATGACAAATTATCAAAATTACTGTACAACTTTTGCTATTTTTTTTTACCTAATTATGTTAAATTGAAAAGTTTACTTTATTACTAAACAAAAAGACCCATTTAATTATTTAATATTTATGCTTATAGCTGCTTGTTCATAATTTTTAGATGATTTATTTAAAAGCAATATCAACGTATATAAAGAAGACATTTGTACATCGCTTTTCGTAAATCAAGAAAACAAAACAGAAAAATATCTGCCTGCACTGCAAAAATATGATCTTGCAAATAAAAAATGATTTCCTCCTAAGCGGAAAATTTCGCCGTACAGTCGTGTAGATCGCCATGCGAGGGCCCGAGGATCTGGGCCCCGAAGACAGCGCCAAATAAACCGTTTGTAAGCCAAGTTAATTCCGCGTCAATACGGCTTTTGTGCTCAATACCAAATATGTCAACCCGGTGAACGAAGAAAGACGCCAGCTGATGGCCCATGCCTGGCTGAAATAGGGGGGAAAATCGTATAACTATCGCTTTTTTAGGTGCTCTTTTTAATGGATAGTATTAAAATAGAGTAAAGTGCGTGTATTTTTTTAATGAAGGTAAATTATTGAAAGAACTGTATTACATAATAGGAAGATACTTTGATTTAGACGGTGGGGCCAGGCCCCTCTGGCCCTTAATGACGAGCCGCCACTGCCTGAGAGCATTGTAATATTATGACACAAAAAACTATGTTGGTGTCATTCGCGATTAGAAAAGAAAAGCTTGACGGTTTACAGCAGAAATTTCTAACTTTCAAAATGTCACATTTCTACATCATACTCTTTTTTAGGTTTAAGTTATACCATTAATACCTTAGATACAACATGATGTGGAGAACCGTTTATTCTATAATTAAATAGCTGTCTACCCGCTCTTCGCAAAGCAAGAAAGAACATTTTCCTAAAATGTGATCATAACTATTTGTGACGAAACAGATTCTCCAAGGAAAAAAAAAAAAAAATGTTCGGTACAGTCTTTTTTGTTGAAACTACCGCGGGATATATTAACGCGACGTAGAATTACTTAATGCTTAGTTAGTTGTGCTGTAAGACGGCTGTTGAAAAAACGAATATAACACTTTAAGTTTCACGGAATTTGAGGAGGTATGCTAAACGAAATATTTATTAATGCGGTATATTGTGCTTTGATCAGTATATCTACTAACTATCACAGCCTAGTATATCTACTAACTATTACTTATACTATCTTTTACTGATACCAATACTATATATTTTCGTTTTTTTCCTTTTTAATGCTTAATTTAAAGAAACGGTTTAGATACTTGCTACAAATGTAGTCTTTTACTGTTTGGCGATTCTTTACAATTTAGGCATTAGCAAAAACGATAATCCTTTCACTTTATCGTTGCCATTAAAACAGCTCTTCATACATTTTTATGCATATTTCTTGTCAAATTGGCGTATTTAGCACCGCAAAATATTTCTTGCGATTCGAAAACGTGTCCCATTTAAAAACTCAATCGGAAAAAATGCTGGTAAATTCATTGTTCAAAGAACAGCATTCAATTCTTTTTCTGGCAACGTAATATAAAACATGGAATTATTTGGTACGTGCCGTATGTTTTACTTGTGACTCCGTTATTCTGATTGAGTTTCAAAAGGGGTTTTAAACTCCTTACATCAAAATGACGTAGATTTCGTATGTAAAATGTTATGTCAGTTATTTTAAAGTAATTTAATTTATATTTTTCAACTGGCAGCTATTCGGGTTTTACTTACCATGACAGCTAAATTTGCAAGCTTAATATCAAACGAAAGCTTGAAGCAGCTGTTATTGAATTCAAAATCCTTCTTTACATAAAAATTCGTAAAAAATCTCCTAATTTATATTTTTCCTCCGTTCTTCTTTTAAAAGTGGGCGAATTGTATGCTCCGTCTTTTGCCGAAATATAAAAAAGTTATGACAGATAGAATTAAAGATGGAACAGTTTTAAAATTATTTTACGCAAATGTCATCAAAAGATAAATTATTTTTAAAAATTACCAAAAATCGGCAAAATATGTTACATAGTCAAAACAAACTTTTTTCGAAAGAAAATTTTCTCCTCTATCTGATGATATAAATACCGTTTTATTGCGAGTGCAATGACCGGCGTTATTACGTATTATGCGTGAAAAATCGCTAAAAATCGGACAAAACATAAAATAAAACATTTTCTAATTCGAATTTCGGAAAAATCGCTCAGAGGCGTCTTAGGATCTGTCCCAGTGAAGCTGTATGCAAAATTCGGTAGGTTTGCGACCAACCATCTCGGCGCAATGCGATCGAGAGACGCGCGCAAGAACATCGGTGGTCACAAACTTACCTACCTACATAGCTACATACAATGTTTACTCTCGGATTTTATTATATAAGAAGATTATTTTCCTTTGTTAACTTTTTCTATTTGTTTAGTGAATAAAAACTCGAAGTTTTAAATTTCATAAAATGAAATGAGCATGAACCCTGTAGTAAAAGACTGTCAATAATGCAATTCTCTCTTAAAATTTGAGTTGATATCAATTGTTTTCAGTTAAAAGAAATGTGATTAAACGATAAAAAAATATTTATTTTATTTATTTTTTTTATATTGAGTATTAATTCATCATAATAACTAAATTATTTCCGTATGAGGTAAAGAATTAGCATTAAATAGTGTTTTGCAATAATTCAGAGTTTGGGAACATGTATTTCGGATTTGTGTGCTCGGCCCGAAGCCCGCTTATAAATCCACAATTTGTTTGTTCTCATTATTAGTAACAGAAACTGAGTACATTTTTATGAAATTATACAACACATCATACAATTAAACTCGTCTGAGCCATCGAAACAAAGATATCCTCCATCACATTGCAAGACGGTATGAATACAACCTTTCTTGTCAGCACATTTAAACATTTTACTGCCGCAGCCACCAGTAGATTCCGGATATGGATGGCAGTTCTCTTCGTCTGATCCATCAGAGCAGTCATAAGTATTATCACAACGCCATTGAACAGGGATACATTTTCCGTTTGCACATGCAAATGTGCCTGCCAAACAAGTGCCTGAAAAATTAAATTAAGATTTTATAATGAAAAGAAACTGCATAAAAATAAACTTTCAGAAAATACTTAGCCATTTACAGTGACTGCATATCTTGCTTACTTTTTTTTTCGGTAAAAAATGCTTGAAATTCTGTCGCTTAACTTCTTTTCTTGAATTTCACAAAATACTCTGTGTCTAGAGATACTTATGGAAGACTTATTTTTTGTTTTAACAAACGTTTTGGAGATCAATAAACAAAAATCCAATTTATAAATATATTTTATATTTCAGACTTTTAATGGATGTAAGTAATAGTTAATATGTATTTTTATGGCAATATTTTAAAGTAATTTATTCCATTTACTAGATTGCTAGAAATTGGATCAAAAGGCAATATAAAAATGAGAATAATTAAGATAAATTTATCTACAGCTGGCTCAGTTTCATTTCTAGATTACATTTAAAAATTCCATTACAAGATAGTGCAACTGTAATTAAAATGCTTTTAGGTGAAACGATTATAAATGTTCATATTAAAAAAATAATAATATTTTCTCCGTATTTTTGGTTGAAAATTTATTAATTAATTAACACTAATGTAAATAGAATTTAAAGTTAATTAATTAATAAATTTTTACTTTTACGATTAGCTATTCAGAACATTGGAAGGCATAAAAAATCAAGTAAACGCCTTACCACAATCCAATTCATCACTGTTGTCTCCACAATCATTGTCATCATCACAAACCCACTTTTGCCTAATACACTTGTTATTATTGCAAACAAACTTTTCGTTTGAACAGATGAAGTGATCTGAAATTAAATAATTTCATTATATAAAATATTGAGACATCAGTTTAAATGCAACACTGATTTTAAGAAAATAATTTATTGAAACATGTAAGTCAAAGATTCACTGCCAGATTATTCAAATGGTGTCTGAATTCCCCCACTCCCTGAAGGAGGCTTTTGCCGTTTAAAGGCGTTGGCCACTACCAAGGCTTAGTTTACTGCTCATTTCATTGTGCACTTTTTAAAATTTAGGATGATGGAAAATGGTGGAACCATGGATTAGGAAAATGGTGGAACCTTGTTCCAAAATTTGGTGCTTCGCCAAGGTATAGCTAAACCTCAGCCTAAAATGTTGGAACAAGGTTTCCACCATCTTATGGAGCCAACTTTTTTAGTACCATGTTTTGTGAAATGTTGCACCAAATTTTTAAGAGTGTCACACCTAATAGGTGGACCAGCATTGCCTCCTATGAAGGGACGGACGAAATGACGCCCAAGCCTATGACGGGAACTAAACCCATTGTACCATACACCCGGACCCGTGGTGTATGGTACAATGGTTCTTTATTCTCTACATAACTCGGGCGGCAATGCTATTTGAAATAAAACGATTAAATTAGCAACTACAATGCGAAATAGGTGGGCAAGTTCGTACCCAGAGGGGTGGTCCAGCGGACCAGATTTTGTTATCAAAATGCTAATGATAAAGTGTTTTTGTGACGAATTCTGTCTTTCCTACCGTTTGGACATCCTCTGAAAATTTGTCTTGGAATTACCCTGTAGATGGGCTTATGTATCTCCATACCTACTAAACAAAACATATGGGAACATCTGCAAATAATAAACAATAAGAACAAAAAAAAAATAGTTCTTTCGAATACCATTAAATACCACAGACATCATCTCAGACTACTTTTGTATATCTATGTATATATAAATACGTTAGGGAAAACATCTGTGTCCCTTTTGCAGCAGCCTCACCAAGGCACAGTGGTTATGTCACTGAAAGTGGTAGAAGGCCGAAGTCTGAAGATCCCGGGTTCGGGTCCCATCGCGCTGCTGTCTATCTAACGGTATTGAGTTTTCGTATGTTTTCTCCACATGTAACGTGAATACGCGTTAGACCCCCCTTAGAAATTCCGCCAACCAAGGCACCTCCATCCTCGCCAGATCGCCCTACCGTAACGTATGTCGTAATCACACAAGCCAAAAAAACCTTTTGTAGCACATTGCGCGAAGGGATGAGCGCGAAATTTTCATAAAGTTCGAATAGAAGTGGTTGTGTAAATATTAAAATTTTTACGTAATATGCTAATGCACAAATGTAAAAAAAATAGCGATGTAATTTGGCACGCACCATTTCGCGCCAAGTCGAGCGATGGTTCCATTGTTGTGTCACTTTTGAAATAACAAAAACTAAGTTTCAGCAGTACTATAGCCCAGACAGCACAGCAAACTTGCATCAAACTTACAGCAAGCTTGATTTATCAAGTCAATAAACTTGAATTAAGCTTAAAAATTTCAAGTGTATAAACTTAATGCAAGCTTGAATCAAGTGTTCTAGTTTACACTTGCCCAGCTTGCATTAAGCTTGACATAGCAAGTTTGAATCAAGCTTGACATAGCAAGCTTAGAAATTTTCCTTAATACACGGGGCGCCGGTCGGCGAACTCGCCTCACATATTTTATTTTTCCACGTATATTCCCCCTCTACGCTGAAATTTCAAGTTACCTTAATCTGTTACCATCAAACGTCCGGGGCTAGGATCGAACACGGTATCCTTGGGTTGGGAGGCCCGCGTCATAACCACTCGGCCAACCTGAGTTGGGCTGACATGACTAAAGTTTGATGTGACTGTTCACTCCGTTTTCTGGCGAGATCTAGTAGCCGATATGTTGATCTGTTCCTTTTATTTTTCCATGGGATGCATGAAAATTAAAATAATGTTATGTGTGATTTAGAGACTCTACTAATAGGGAAATAAACATAATATAAACTTAACAGCAGCACACGTTTTAAAACTTTCAATATCGCAACACGCATGTTGTGTAGAATGAGACAAACGACGACTCAAATCGAGACAAACGACTGATTTTGAAATCAATTTCGTAGTATAATTGTATTTTATTTTGAAGAATTTCCATATTTGGAAATACAGAATCTTTTTTTTTAATTCTATGGTCAAGTACATTTATGACTGATGATAAATTATTTTGTGGCGGCCAGAGCCTGATCATAAGTGGTCGGGGTCCCGGGGCAAGAGGTTATTTTGGGACCCCCATACTACTATCACAAGCATTTTAACTTATTTTTGTTTGCTGTTGCATTTTCCCGACATAAAAATAAAACATTTTTAAAGAATACTAAAATTGAATTAAAAATTACCTATTTATTTATACTTATTTAGAACAAGACTATGTATTTAAAGGTGATTTTAATATTTTTTTTAGTCCGTTTGTATTATTAGCGCATGGGTGCGCAAATTCCAGGAATGGCAATTACGAGGCATGGGAGCAAAGTTTCTCACTCCAAAAAATTTTCTTGATACACCAAAAAGTTCGAAATTTTCTTTACTTCATCACGCAATAAAAAATGTTAACTAATGGATATTTTGTGAGAAGCATATATATATATATATATATATATATATATATGGCCATACCATACGTTTTCAAAAACTCCGATCTTCTTGTTCATTGATCTATGAAACTTAACTAACTAAATTGTGTTAATTATATTAAAATTTATTTTAGGGCTAATTAATTAGTTAGTAGAATTACTAATATTAATTAGATGTAAATAAAACTAAAACTCCCCTCGTGTTACACTTCAGAGATGCTTATCCCATTCATTCCTTCCCCTTGCGTGTTGTAATGTCTGGGTTTTGTGCTATAGTAAAATAAAACACAACTTTTACGAACTTTTCTTTATTTAATGTCCAGCGACAGATGGCGCCATCACCGAAGCTTCCTTTTCAAGCTGTAATCAAGTTGTATTCAAGGTTGACAGTTCAAATTGACTTCTCAAGCTTGCTGCAGGCTTAAAATGAATTGAACTGTCAAGCTTGTATTAATACGTCAAATTCAAAGAAATGTCAAGCTTGATTTAAGCTTATGTGCTGTCTGGGAGGGTTACGGTATTACAACAAAATTTGAAAAAGGTGAAAGTATTCCTCAGTTTGGTAAAACGCTAATGACTAAAATGTGCTTTAGCCGTGTGCTTAGCGACGGCTAAGGCTCTTTTAGACAGTCGATAAGTGCGCGAAGTGTTGTCAATTCCATGTTTTAAAGCTGTAGAAAAAGGAACCGAACAAGGCAGGTTGCAATCCAAGAGACGCTCCGTAGAAACGCGCCAATTCAGCAATTTCTACACAATATCCCGCCACGCAGTATGATAAAGCAAACTTTCTCATTCAAATATTATTACTTTCTCATTCAAATATCTGATGAATAAAGAATATATCACCATAGCTACGATAAATTAATTTGCTATGATAACAATGAAATCAATAACTGCCAAGTAGAGTTTTTGAATTCGTTGACTATGAGGGTTTTTTTTTTTTTTTTTTCGGTTTGCGGTAGCAAATGAAAAATTGCCAAATAATTGTGATCTATGCCAAATGCCTACAAACCTAAAGTGATTTCCAGTACATAGTTGTTTATCCCTTTCCATATTTTGGACGTTTAATTTAATTTTTTATTTTAATTTAATTCCACACATTTTCCTCAATTCCACAAAATGTAACCAATAAGTATAAAAGTTCCTTTTTAGTATATTGATAGTTTTGTATATATTGAATTCTGCATATAAATGTTATTTTGTTTACGGATTAAAATTTCCGACTTTGTTTTGGGTGGACGACAGTGTTTCAGAAGTAGTCCTTAAACGTTTTCCATAAATAACAGTTGGCGGAATTTGCGCCCGGCTAACCGAAAAATATCGTAGTTTGCCACCCCATAAGTTAGTATTGAAAGTTAATTGCATCGTTGCACAAATCAGAAACTTAAATACAAAGGAAGCATTCGTCAATGGAACGAGAATGCGCATCAAGCTTATATATCGTAATGATACTGATTTCGAAGTTTGAACTGGAACCGCAGGCAATAAAAGAATTTTAATTCCACTTAGAAAATATTCTGGTACTATTTTACCATATATTTTCAAAAAACTCAATTTCCAAATATACTTGCATTTGAGATAACAGTAAATAAATCTCAAGTACAATCATTCGAAAAAAATGCAAATTTATTGAGGCAGCAAGTTTTTATACACGGTCAAAGGTACGTCTCAGCAAGTAGAGTTCAATCATTCGATGGTTTAAGATTTTTTAACTCCTAACATAATCCCACTTTAGCCGAGGACTGCTCCAGGCTGAATTTTCGGAGGGGGCCACTAGACTTTTTAGATCAGCCTAAAATGTTCAAAACGCAAACTAAACGTATGAAATCTTACGGCAACGTATGAAATCCAAGGTTGGTAGTGGGAGATGAGGAGATGACCTCTATGACCCACTCGCTGGAGCTGCCTTTGCATTTAGCAAAATGTCATAGAGTTTTCACAAAAACACCGTCTTCACAGAAAAGTATAGTGGTTGAAAAGATAAATATTGTACAAAAGTGGTTACTATAGACAGATGGTTTCTTTAAGGTGGTCACTTTAGAAGGTTCCACTGAATATGGAATCGTGAGGCATACTCTTTGACAGAAGAACTTAATTATTGGAGCTCAAATTAAAAGATTCAATGCTCTATGGTCGAATTTGGACCACTGGCAGACAACTAGTATATATAATTGAAAAATTCATTTTCGTTTATGTAATTTTTGCCAGTAATATGTGCATTTAATGAAATTTTGTCATAGTTTTGTTTTTTCATTTTCAGAAAAAAGCATCTTTCTTGTTCAAAGGGTATTTAACACTTTATGCCACGACGGGACTTTCAGGACAGACAAATAAAATTGATTAATCTATATATAAATACGCTAAGGAAAACTTTGTGCCCCTTTTACAGCACATTGCGTCAACGCAGGAGTGTGAAATTTGGAACAGTTAAAGTTCGTACGGATGTGGTTGTGCGAATGATAAAATGTATGCATAATATGTTTGTGCAGAATAAAAAATTAAACGAGAAGTAAATTGGAACATAGTACATTGCGCCAATTCAGCGGATGGTTCCATTGTTGTGTCAATTTTGGAATAAAGACATTAAATTAGAACGATGCTCTAGTATTACAGTATTCGAACAAAATTTGCAATAAATGAAATTATTCGCTAGTTTAGCCCATTTATGCCTAGCGTCCCTTTTGGGACGGCATTATCGCTATCAGTCGAAAACGTTATTTATTTTTCCTAGCCTTTATTCACGAGTATTGAACCTCAACTCCACAAAATATTTTAACATGACCTAGTAGGATGTTGACACTTCAATTTTTATACATAAAGATTTTAAAAGAAATCATCCCTTGTTCAAGAAGTTGACATCAGAAATGTACCTATTACTGCTGATATTGGCGAAAATCGAAGAAAGTCGCAAAAATAGCTAGGCACAAATGGGTTAATAAAAATAATATTATATTATTAATGAGCTGTATGGAAATATTTCAGAAACACTCTCGGATAACGAATTGAAGTCAGTTATTTTAGCACTTAAATTTTATGATTGTGCTTTTATTAATACTGATATACTTAATGGAATAGATTGTGAAAGGAGAACACATCATACACGCTTAAAACTATCGAGCTAAATTAACGCTCCTTTATTGATTTAAATTCTAAACAGCCGATTTAAATCCTTTTCCATTTAAAAACTCCAAGAAACGCTCCTTCGGGGACATAAACGCTCCACCTCACCCCTCAGTGTTTAGTGCACTATACGCTTAATATGAATTTGGTCAAAAAACTACACATTCTTATCCGTGGGAGCGTTTCTCACTGAGAAGAGCCCTGATTGGTCCGTCATATCACGTGACAGAACCAGCTTCGCCTTTGCAGCAAGAATCAATCGAATCACTTCGTATTCGTATGTTTGTTTACACTAGAAAAATGTATATAAGAACTATTTGATTTGTAACATCAATTCGTTCTGCAGATAGACAAGCGCAGAAACTTAACGGTAAGTACAATTTTTAAATTTCATTCTTAAAAAAAGGTTGTATTGTTTTTTCTGTGCATGAATTTTGTTCATTCAGTAAACACTCGTAACTAACGAATCTAAAAATTCAGTGTCAAATTCATCTTGTATAATATGCATTTCTGAAATCGGAAATTTGGTAAAGAAACATGTATAATCAACTTAATGCTGTCACATGAATGAGCATTTTGGTCTGAAAAAAAAAAAAAAATGAACCTTTTTTTCCCGCGCAAACACAAAGCGATCTCATAAAGTGTTTTCAGTGGGGGGGGGGGGAGAAAAAAAATAATAAGTTGTTTAAGTGAGGATGTTTTACTTCAGCTATGGAAATTTATTCTTACGCACTAAGAAAGACATTGAGAAAGTAAACAAGGGCATTACTGTTGTTAGGGGTGTGGAATAATCCCACTATAAAACACCAGACACTCCGGCAGTGTTTTGACATAATATCCGCGCCGGCGTGAGGCCTTTTAGGCACTTTTTTGCCTGGCCTCAGTGTCAGTAGTTCTCAAGGTTTCGTTAGAACGTAGACACGCAGTTAGGTCTGCAGTGTAAATAGAACCATATTTTCATGTATATATATTAATTATGCATGTGTTTTGTAGTTAACCAAGAACGGAGTGTGTTAATAATAAAGACCGATATTTTAATGATTAAAAAAGTGGTATAATTTGAGATTTCCACTTCAAGGCCTGTGCAGAACCCCCACACCTTTGCAGGAATCGGGTAAGAGCTTATGCTTTTTTACCTAGATTTATTGAGGGAGTTTGAAGAATCTGTAGATAAGATTCTACAAGGAGTGTTTAGCAGTGGCAATAATTTTATGGAAGTAAAATAAGATCTTTTACATTAATTTCTTTTTTCTCGGGATGGAGGGCCGTCGCCCCCTCCCCCTTAATCCGCCCTTATGTTTAAGTACATGTTTTTGAAAGTATTTTGAAAAAGAAAAAAAAAGTTTGTAGGAACTCAGAGTGATAAATTTGTGTTCCTACATTTCATAAGTAATTCAATCTATTTTTAAAAAAAATGGCCATTCAAAATAATTTTTAAACATTAACAAGTCCACACACCCAAGAAAAGATTAAGATCGCAGTGAATTAATTTTATGGAGTACTTTGCTTACAATTTATTTATCAAATTAGAAGTACATTGGGTAAATTTGAATAGTATTGCTATGATATAATGAAATTGTGTTCTTACAAACACTACTTTATTGCAGAATTAATTAAATTTAACAAAATCATGCATAAATCACTGTTCAATATATCAATTACATTATTACATTGTATGGAATACAAATATATCCTACACAGGGCTGCGCCGCCCATGTGTGCGGTGCATACAGCCGCCAGATACTAAGGGGCGCCTCGAGGCGTCCCTTAGGTTAGGTTAGGAGCACTGTAACACATTCTTAAGTCTGTGGTAAAACTGGCAGCACCTTTTATTAAAATGGAATCTTTGACAATGGAAGTTAAAATTGGGAATGTTTCACTAATTTACTTTGATCTGAATTAATCCAATGTTTCTTCATACTTACTATGCTGTAGTGATTAAACATTACCTAGAAAGAGCAGCGGCTGTCATTGCTGTTTTTGTTAATGAACAGCCGAATTCAAGTGACTATCAATGGATGGCCATATAAAAGGGCTGTATATGGAATTTTCTAAGTTTTTTTTTTCTTTTTCTAAACTTTTGGAATTAAAAATAAATAAATATATCCATCATCAACGTTTATGGATGACGTAATAAAGATCTACACTGGCGCAAGAGTATCTTGGAAAAAACGTTCTTCAAATGAGAATATTAACGATTTTACACATTTTTGAATTAGGTGACCAGTTATCGCAGCTCATTCAGAATCAACTGGAAAATTATTTTCAACCTTTAGATGAGTCCAGCAGTAAATAGGTCAATTAAATTCGGTTCCACTAGAACATCGAAAGTGAAGCAGCACCGGAGTGGCCTGTTCATGGGAGGGTGTACTCCTCTCTCGACTGTACTGTGGACTGTGTAAACCAAAAGAGAATGCTGGTTCTCTAAAATTTCCGTCGCCGCAATGTCCTCTTTGTTCAAGCGATACCACTGGGGATATCAATCCAAGTGCTAGGTCTCTCATCTGGAATGGATTCAAAATTAGGAGACCACTCATAAGGGCAGCATTGGTCTGCCTATTTGGTGCCCCCATAATGAAATGACCAACATCTCCTACCCTCATAGAGGTCAAGTCTAATACAAGTAGGCCGTTGACCTGGCCATTAGAAAGAAAGAAAAAAAAAACCTTTAGATTAACTCTTTTAGCACCCGAGGACACAAAAATCACCTAGTGTCATACAGGATGGAGTCCTATCCTAATTTGTATGCTTAAAAAAACAGAAGACATTTTCTTCAAAAATTTAATAATTAGCATTTTATATTAGGTTTTAGTTACAAATTCAGTATCCATTATAAAAAAAAAAAAAAAAAACATATTTAATTCAAAGATAAATCAGGTTAGAACGGGTTGATCTCATAGAGGAAGGGTAGGGTTAATGGAGTCGAAGATGCGTAACAAGTTGGATTGTGAAAGGTTTCAAAAATTAAAAAATGGGAAAAGAAATCTAAAACACTTTCATATTTTAAATACACACTGAAGTGCTATATGTTAAGAGTATCATAATCCATGAGTCGGCCCTATTAGTCTTTCTTGCTTCATTACATAGGAAAGTGTATCATAATACATGTGTAGGCCCTATTTGTCATCCTTGTTTCATAACGTTAGAAATTGCATCATAATCCATAAATGTGCTGTATTTCTCTTCCTTGTTCCATAAAACACTTCTTTGGAATTAAAATCTATATTAAAACAGGGTGTGAATTGACGGGGGGGGGGGGATGCCCGGGATTGCCCCTGGCTGAAAAATGTAATATCCCTGGCTAGAGAGATATTAATTGATCCCTGCCAGGGATACTATTTATCCCCTGCTGGAGACATGTTAAAATTAGCTCCTGTCCTTACAAATTCAACAGTACCTAACAATTTTAAGTATTGAAAATAGAAATTATTTTATTTACTAGACAAAAGAGCAAGTTACAAACATCCCTTTGAAATCGATATATACATGCCTGATGCCACTTCCCATTCTGCAACAAATTAAGACTGCGAAATGAACGAACAAGCGCTGTTCCACCACAAGCCGAATTTGAGAGTAGACGTAGAATCGACATAGGCAGGAATATGTGTGCACAGAAAATCGGGGGTCGAATTTTGTTTAAGTGTCTTCCCAGACATGTTGGCGACTGCATTTGTCATGTAATACTTAATATATTATGTGAGTGGAGCATTTTACGCCTTCCCTCCTTTTTTTTTTTTTTCTTTTCAAATGTCCCCTCCAGAAGAATGTTTTCTTTCAAATGTCCCCCCCCTGAAGAAAATGTTCAATTTGCACCCTGTATTAAAATTGCCTATTTAAAACTCTTTTACAATCTTTTTCAAACATATTCTAACGATACTTCACCTTTATTGCTAGAAGTCAAAGTTCTTATATCAATGCTTATATCAATTCATTTAAGTCCAATTTAAATATTTTTTTTTTTTCGCTCTTAATTTTCCCATTTCTTCAAAATTTATTATTTTTTTTTTTATCTTGACTTCAGAATAATTGGATAGATATGATATATCGTTATTTTATTAGCAAAATGCTTAGAATCCAATATTCCTGGAAACATTACATAGTATCAGAGCTGAAGTTTCTAGAAATATCTAATTGCTTATAAATAGGAAAAAATAATATTAAATAATTAAAAGTATACATAGTTTATCATCTGTTACAAATTAGCTGCCTTTAATAAAAAAAACAATTCTTGGTTAATTCCTAGTTTAGGGGTCTTCTCGGCACAATTTCAAAAATTGCCAACTTGGCGCATTTCCTCATTTTGTCCATGGGAGCTGCAACACTCATCTCCTAGGGACAATGGCGAATCCAGAAATTCTCTTTTGGGAAGGGCTAAATTTTGAAAAAAGCTTATTTCACAAATACAAAATGTACAAAATAAAGCAAAATTTTAGTCTAAACCAATAAAAACTTTTGGGAGAGGCTAAGTGATTAAAAATAGATCACTTTACATATTCAAAGTGCATAATGTTACCCTTTAGCAATCTCTTTTGGGGGGGGGAGGAGGGTGAAGCCTCCTAGCTCCTCCCCTGAATCTGCTACTGTCCAGGGACACTACGGAGAAAACGCTAGAGACCTGCACGGGCTGGGCCGGCCCGCATGCCTTACTATGGGTACAGGAGTAATAAATCTGCTGTCAACAGCCTGGGCCGGGCCAGGCTGGACTTGTGTCTAGTGTTAGTTTTTTATTCGCCTGCCTGCTACCTGCAAAAAATTTTAAAACTTTCCTTAATATAAAATGCCTGAAAAATATTTATCGATTTATTTGGTCATCTTTATATTTTTTAGAATTTCTGGAATTTTTGAACTTTTACTCCTTAACTATGGGCCCGCACAGGATGGGCTAGGCTGTGATGTTCGTTTCAAATTTGTTCTGGGCCGGGCCTACAAATTCAAGGATTCCTCGAGCCGGGCTGGGCTGATACAAGCAGGAAAAGCACCATCATCAGCACCAAATGATGAGCTGGTAAGAAATGTGTGCCTGCTTTTATTTATACTTAAACAAGTAAAGAATAAATCCCCAGTATATATATAGTATACATTGGAAAACTATGGAGTACTATGGTATACTATGGAAAATACTTTCAAAACTCTTAGAAAGTATATTCAGAAGGAAAACCCAATAATATCGGATATACTATATCCCTGAAATATCCCAAATTTATTGTTTATAATGGAGCCTTGGTATGAATTTTGTTTTAGTAAATCCATATTTAAAAATTTTTTGAAATGTGACTTTGTAATGATCATTGTATTAGGGTCAATCCAAGTTAAATCAACAAATGGGTTGTACAGCACAATTTTTGATTTTCATAAGATTTTACAGGTGATGTATACCTATCGTCTGTAGTCTGTAATGAATGAGGAAATGGCAAAATATAAAGAAAAGCCTAATAAGAACTACAAGGTTTTATTTTCAAGTCAGGTTATATTTTAAAAATATATTTCAATTAAATTTGTTTCAATAAAATGTTTAATTTGGTAATTATATTTGAATGCTTAACCTATTTTTATTAGTGGTTATGGGTGGATTTTTGTATTATACTTCTAAAATGATGTATCTCCTCTGTCTTTTAGAATAACAAGATAATTTTTGTTTTGTTTTAAAGTAGTGTGTAAATGCTTTGTACCCTATGATTTAGACATTTTTATCAACTGTCCCACATGAGTTTTTTTTTTGTGGGGGGGGGGGGGAGCACATTTTTAAATTTTTCTAAAGTCTAAGAAATCCTACTTGATGAATGACCACCAACAGGGGCGTAGCCAGAAATTTTTCATGGGGGGGTGTTACGATTACTGCAACTCATATGTATGCATACATGTGTGTGATAATGTAGTGAAGAATATACATTTTGTATGGTAAAAAATTTCTCTGGGGGGGGGGTTATGACCCCCCTACCCCCCCCCCATGGTTACGCCCCTGACCACCAATAATTGCTAACTTTTTTTACCACACATAGTACAGGAAAAATAATTAATATTTACTTTTTGTCCATCTTTTTTTTTAATGCTTAAAATGCCCCCGCCCAAAAAAAAAACAGTCCTATTTGGTCTTTTTACTAATTTAAATAAAAATTCTACAGCTTTTAGAAAATGAGTCTAAAATGGTGATTTTTACTCATCTGCAGAATAAATAAATACTATATATCAAGAACAATTTCTCTTTTTAACAAATTTAAAAAAAAATGTTTTAGGATAGGATCATAAAAATCAATTTTTTTTTTTTTTTTTTTTTGTGCTATTTTTTCTGCTTAAACAGAATAATTTAACTTCATTCAAAGAAAATCTATTATGTACCTGGTATAACTGGATAGATTTTCTTAATGTTTCTGGGATGGGTTTTATCCCTTCTCCCACCTATCTTCCAATCTAGAAGGGGTCTATCTCCAATTCATGCTCTAGAAGATGAATAATTATTTTATATTCATAAATTATAATATATTCTTATAGAATGGGCATAATCTCTCATCCCTAATAACTGTGTTCATACATGACACAACCTTAAGTGTGTATCTCCTCTCCAAGATATATAAAACTTTTCCTGACAACAACAACAAAAAAGTGTTCTGAAGATTTAGTTGATAGTAGTTATCCTTTTCTTCTTATTATTCAAGCTGGCATAGGCATCCCTACCTAATAATTATTGGGGGAGCGGGAGGACAAAGAGCAAAATATTCTCTTTTTACTAAAAATTAACATTAGTAAGACAAAATATTAGGCGTTATGTATCCCCCACCTTTCCCCATAGGTAAAGATGCCCAAGCTGATATTTGTATTACAAGCTGATATTTATATTTAATCCATTCCATATCTTACCAGACCAAACTTTATAATTCTTCATTAAAAAGTTGCATTGTTTTGCAAAAGTTAAGTGATACATATTAATATTTAAAAAAATTTCTCCTCTTCAGATAATTTTAGATCTCTGATGATGCTTGCTGAGCTCTTGCCTGTTGTCAGGCTGAAGGAAAAGAATTAAGTTTAATTTGTAATCTGCCTCTTATTTATTCTGTATATTTCCTCTTTTTTGTTCTTCGGCTGCTTTCAGGCGTGAGTCGATTGCTAAAACGATATATTTATGAATTTAACAGGTAGAGATTTATTTGTTTAAAAGAAAATCTTTGACTATAGTGCACTTGTCTAAATGCTGCTTAATTAATAAATTTTTTGCTTCAAAATCTACTGACAAAAGCGAGCAATATTTGAAAAAGTTTTTGTTCTTTTACTTAGATAAAAGAATGTTATCTGTTATGCATAAATGTTTAGTATAAATGTTTTGTTAAAGATTTATATGAACATAGTCAAGCTTTTAAATACTTCAAAAGTCACAGTTATTTGTTAATCTCAATATATCTTAATATTGTGCTAGAATTTCAAATGTAAAATGCATTAAGATGTTGACAAATCATCAGTTAGCTATATAATTATCTAAATGTGCAAGCTACTGATTCCATATTTCAAGTAAATAATCACATTAACTATTTTTCAGGTCTTCATCGAAGGAAAACAATCTGAGGTTCTGTTCAGACATATTGGGGTGATAGTTTATTTGTTATTTTTGTTATTTAAAATTCATTACAAATGCTTACAGCTAAGAATACCTGTTTATTGGATTTCTACCCACAATTCCAAAAACTGGACTTTCCCTGAGGTTTTTTCCCTTTCCTATAAAAATTTTTAAAAATAACAATCCCATTTAAATTCTCAAAATGTCATTGAGGTTAATTGCTAACAAACTTTCTAAAAATAATCAAGCCTTTTTGAGATACATTCCACCAATATTTTATATAATTTTATTATATGCTTTCTCATTTTTAACTATTTTACTTTTGAAATTTGTTCTAAATATCTTATGACAAATATGATTAAATACTTTTTTCTAAAAATATCCTCAGTTTTCCTATCTCAGTCTCTATCCTCAGTAAAAATTTACTAAAAATATCCTCAGTTCTTCCAGGAGCTTAGCAATTCAATAAATTTGGAGGGGGAGAGGAAGCTCTGTTACAGTTGATTTGGGCAAACAAAAAAAGCTCTGTACTGAGATAATTCATGGTTATCCTTTCCCTCCTCTAAGATATAGAAGGGCTTGAGTTCCCCCTGACTGAGGTTACTGAATAAAATGCCTATACTGTGTTTAAATATCAGATGATAAAATGTTGTAAGTGTGAAAATTCATTCTGTCATTAATATGTTTCATGAAAATACTTTCTCTTTACAGGTAAATATATGCTTAGATGAAGCTGTAAACAGCCTAACTGAATCTATTTTTCATAATCCAACTTTTTTTTTCTAATTTTTATTTTTTATTCTACTGAAATGTGAATAATGATTTTATTCAAGTTCTCTGTGATTTTTTTAAATTTAATGTAGAAATAATACAAGTAAGTAGGCAAGGAATATTTAATTTTGTGATATTTTAATATTTTGTTGTATTTGTAACTGAGAATTGGCTTTTAAAGTCATCAATTTATTGTAGTTCGTCTCTCCATTTATATTCTCCATATTAAAGAAAAAAGTCACATTCAATCAAAAAAATATTCACAGAAATTGTTTATATAAATATTATATGAACATAATCTTTGAGTAAAATCAAAGAATAATCAGGAATAACTTTTTTCCCCCTTGAATCTTATAATCACTCTCTTTGTTAAATGTGGAGCTTTTAAAGCTTTTTGGAGACATGTTTTTAGCAGCACTATATTAATTCATAGTTGTACTACAAGCAAAATATCGAAATTTTTTTTTATCTGATCAGAGTTTTCAGCAATAGCAAAATTTAAGGACATCCCCCCCCCCTCAGGACATAAGATTAGTTTTCCCTATACTTTGTAGCTAAGATTATTTCATTTATTCAAGAACTGTCATCTATGTTTATTAATGTTTTTAAGCTTCTATTGTTTGATCAAAAAACATGTTGCTTTGCTTTAGCAAATAGCATAGCTGTGCACATGGTGGCCACTCGTCCTTGAAAACCTGGAATGTCCTTAAATTTTGCTATTGCTGAAAACTGCGATCAGATAAAAAAAAATTTCAATATTTTGCTTGTAGTACAACTATGGATTAATATAGTGTTGCTAAAAACATGTCTCCAAAAAGCTTTAACGGTGTTATTCGAAAAAATCATGTGATTTTGGTACATAATTACAAATAAACTATTTATGCCAGGCACTTCAAAATTTTGAAACTGTCTCTTTACAAGTTGTATTACATACTGCAAAGACAGGCCAATCTGTATCAGTTTCAATACTTTTAGAAAAAATTCTTAAGAATTGGAAATTTTCGCAAAGCGTGTCACTCTTCGAAAAATCTTGCAGCTCAAATCCATGTTTAAGAATTTTTTCTGAAAATTTCACAAAAGCCACAGCGTTTTCGTTTATCGTAGTGTGTAAAACAGCTTATGAAGAAACATCTGGAATTTTTTGGAGACCATGGTGCTATTAGTTTATTTCAATTTGTGTACCGGGTCATTCCATGTCAAATCAAACACAAAACTGGAGAAAGTTCACCACACCAACTTAGATTTTCCTCAAATTTTATATAGAGGATTTATAGGCTAAGACATGAACAAATCTCAATTTTGAAGGTTCTACGATAATTAATTACCGAGAAATTAATTATGCAAATTTTTAAGTTTTCTGCAAGATGCGCCAACTTTTTCTCAATTCCTTAAATAACTCCTTACCTGTAAAAGTTACTGAAGTGAAAATTTGTTTCTAGGAGTAACTTTTTACGCCGATTCCAAAAATGTTATCGAAATTTGCGTATCTTCTATAGTTTATGCATGAGCACTGCATTTGCTAAAAAACATCATGAATTTTTTTCGGCATGTCTGATCACAGACACATGTTTTAAATTTTTATATGTTGTTAAGATGGAATAATCCCACATCCCAAAATAATTTCATCTTGGCTTTCTGCTCAGGAGCAGAGGAAAAAAATTGTATGTATGTACCTATATATGAGGATTTTCATATGCAACATTTATACTGAACATGAACAAATTCAGAAGCGTTAGTCAATTTTACTATGTCTTTTAAATTGATATCAGAAATTTAACTACTACTCCAGGCATTTTCAAAAACTAGAAAATACATAAAAGTTCTTGTATCGGGAAACGTAAAACAAACAAACAACAAAAAATGCATGTCACACACAGTGTTAAATTAAAAAAAATTCTAAAGTTAAAATTTTGAATTACTTTTAATTTAACCCTGTTGTTTTTGGCAATCATCCATCAGTCAATAAATCTTTGAAATTCTGTATGACATTCAAGTCAATAGAAGGAACAAAGTTTATTGAAAGAATTGAATTCCTGTAAGTTACAGTACTTATTTACCTTTAACAGAATGCGAACAAAATTGTGCTTTGGCTAGTTTTGTTGATACAGCAATTTGAAATAGGTTTTACTCTATACTGTATTAAATTTTTATTGTTACAACAACTAGCATAGCAATGTCAGGCACATTGTCAAATTGCACATTTGGTGATATATTGCAGAATAAATGTCATGTAACCAGTTATTCACGGCAAACTTTTACGTCTACCATCCTAGGAGGATTATATTCGAAATGTTCTGAAATCGATTTTTAGGCATTCTTGAGTGTTGTGCATTTTACAGCAAGAATTTTATCGATATCTCTTTTCTTCTTTGAGATCCCGCAGAATGTATGAAAAGAACATTTTGGGCCTTTATCCTCCATAAATTACAAATTTTGGAAAATACTCTCTAATCTAGCACCTACGCTATAAAATCCCAATCGTGCTAAATTTCGTGTTATTAGCTTCAGTAGTTTTGGCTAGGCAAAATATTGACATACGGAAAACGGATAGAACTTTCCGGTAGACCTAAAATATATATATATATATATATATAACATATATATGTTTTATTAAACATTGTTCTTTCTTTTGAGTTCAATATCATACAGAATTCCAAAGATTTATTGGCTGATGGATGACTGCCAAAAACAACAGGGTTAAATTAAAAATAATTCTAAATTTTAACTTTAGAATTCTTTATGAAAATTAACTTTAGAATTCCTTATGAAAATTCTTCTTATTAATTTAACATTGTTTTACATGCATTTTTTGTTGTTTGTTTTACGTTTTCCGATGCAAGCACTTTGATCTATTTTCTAGTTTTTGAAAATGCCTGGAGTAGTAGTTAAACTTCAGATATCAATTTAAAAGACATAAAATTGACTAACGCTTCTGAATTTTCTCATCTTCAGTATAAAAATTGCATATGAAAATCCTCTTATATAGGTACATACATACAATTTTTTTTTCTCTGCTCCTGAGCAGAAAGCCAAGATGAAATTATTTTGGGATGTAGGATTATTCCATCTTAACAACATATAAAAATTTAAAACATGTGTCTGTGATCAGACATGCCGAAAAAAATTCATGATGTTTTTTAGCAAATGCAGTGCTCATGCATAAACTATAGAAGATATGGAAATTTCGATAACATTTTTGGAATCGGCGTAAAAAGTTACTCCTAGAAACAAATTTTCACTTCAGTAACTTTTACAGGTAAGGAGTTATTTAAGGAATTGAGAAAAAAGTTGGCGCATCTTGCAGAAAACTTAAAAATTTGCATAATTAATTTCTCGGTAATTAATTATCGTAGAACCTTCAAAATTGAGATTTGTTGATGTCTTAGCCTATAAATCATCTATGTAAAATTTGAGAAAAATCCGAGTTGGTGTGGTGAACTGCACTGTTTGATCTGACGTGGAATGACCCTAACCAAGACTAAAAACAGAGTTCTTTTTTTCGAAGAACAGCCTAAAAGGTGTATACTTAGAGTTATCAGGAAGCAAAATCTAATGTGCCATCAAAAATACAAGAGATATTTTTCCCATTAGTAGTTGGATAATGCCACTGCACTGTATTATTATTTTGTAAAAAAAAAAAAAAAAAATGGATCCCCCCCCCAGTATTTTTAGTTACAAGTATAAATTTATATCAAAATTATCATAATTATCAAAACTGACATGCATTTTAAAGATTTCACAGTAACTAGGAAGAGAAAATGTTCATTCAGATGACTTGGTTACAGTACCACATGTTACAAAAATTCAATATGTAAAACTAGTGACAGTAATTTTCATAAGTGTACCATTTGATGATAGGTGCCTTATGTAAATATATCTAATATATAAAATTTTCGTGTCACAGTGTTAGTTACCACACTCCTCTGAACGCTCGACCAATTTATGAAATTTTATATGTATATTCGTTAGGTCTGAGAATAGTTTTTAACGGGGGGGGGGTATGTCTCATACCCTAAGTCATAAGTGGTCACCCAAAATTTTAGCACCAGACTGCTATAGTTTAATCAGTATTGTGCAGACATAGTGTGTCGAGTCACTTTTAAATGTGTTTGCCAGATAACGTAGGGGGGGGGGGGTTAATAAAATGTTGAAAGTCACACAAGGTTTGCAATTTTTGATAATGGATCGCTAAATGTGGTGCCAAAATGTGACAATTTATTATAAATATATTTCAAGTATAGTTAGAAAACGCCTGGCATATATTGTAAAACAGTTTTATTAGGCGATTTTAATATAGATTTCTATTCCGAAAAAGTGTTTTGTGAAATAAGAAGGAAAACACGGTACACTCATGGATGCCCATTCCAAACAGTATTTAAAATGTCTTTGCGGCATAGTTGGAATATGCCTGTAGGACGAATATGCCTGGCGAAGATTGTAAAACAGTTTAAGTAGGCGATTTTAAGATAGATTCCGATTCCAAAGATGTGTTTTATGGTACAAGAAAGAGTTGATTCCTATTTTAATGCCCCCACTCTCGCCAACCTAAAAAATCCATGTACTTTGGCGAGCTTTGCAGTCATGAATCTCTGGGAGTTATGCACAAGTTTCAACAGTACTTAGGTATTACCCCGGCGGTCCACCAAAGCAAGCAATTTTTCACCAAGATAAATGCCAGGCACATGAAATTGTTGATGGTTTGGAATATGATTGGCAACAGTTTGCCAGCAAATTTGACGAAAGAGTAGTTTGGCGGAAGTGACCGCCAGGATAATACGTAAGTACCGTTTCAACGCTCCCAAAAGAACTAGATGAAAACTAAAGTAAACAAATTAGCGATAAACCTACCAGTTAAGGAATTTGAAGACACTTAATTATTAAAACTACATTAAGTGGCAATCCAAAATAAAATAAAAATGTAACAGCATGCTGTACTTACATGTTGTTCCAAATCACCATTTTAATTCTAAATTACGATTGCCATATAAATGCAAAAAATCGTCATGGTAACTGCATATGTTCAATGATCGCCAGGTAATAATACTGTTACCAGGTGCAGGTTGCCAAGTATGAAACATTGCCAAATTGTGAAGATGGGTAAACATGTTTACGATGGCGTGATGTTCTCAAGTAACCCTTATAAGGAGTTGAGGTGTAAGTTGTGTTTTTGTTTCATGATGTCATTAGAAATTATGTGATTGGTCAAAGAAATTAACAGGGAACACAGTTAAGTTTGAAGGAATTATGTAATTGGTTGAAAGAATTTATCTGTAACCGAACCTTAAATGAACCGTTGAACATGCTTGTTTGTTCTGATTCATTGGTGGAAAAGTGCACAGTTATTTAATATGGTTTTTAATAAGTGAAATTTCATTTTTTTAATATTAAATAAGGATAAGTTGTTTAAAACTGGAATTTGCTTTATGTTAAGATGCGTTGTATGAATTAAGTTTTTGTTGTATATTAAAATTTGAAAGTGTTTGTTAGGCAGAATATTAAACATATCCGCGGTAGGCTTAAATTCTGCTTATTTGGGTGCTTTTTGATGCATCAAGGCCATTAAGTAAGGAATTAAATAGAAGATTTGAGGTATGTGTTTTTGTTTATTTAAATATTCATTGTATGATTTACTGTATTGGTTTGCGGTTGAGATTTAATACTGTTTTCTTTTGTAGCATATTTATGTAAAGGTTATCGTATGCTGTGTTATTTTAATTTTATGTGAATTGCTGAATAATGATTTGTGATGAAAAATGGAGGTTTTTAGTGTTTTAAGAAAGATGGATAATTTTATTCGAAATAAATCGGTTTACTTACATGGATTTGCAGAAAACAGGTACTATACTTCGGTTTAATATGAATTAATGTATAAGGATTTTGGGGTTGTTTGTGGTGAGTTTTGATTTTATTATGTTTTTAGTAATGTAAATTTGGTTTGTTTTGAAAATATTAAAATCGAATGAATCTTTTGAGGGGGGGAGATAGTCAGTTTATTTGAGTGTTTTTTGATTAATTTTAAACTGTGAATTTAACATTTTAAGGGAAATTTTGTTGTATATTTTTCTGCAGAAACATATTTTAGTATTTTGCCTCTTTTGAACGTTTTGTATTATATATTTTTTAACGTACCCCATAGCCCCGAGGTAGTGCTTTGTTCATGTTCATTTTGCTTGTAATTGCATTTAAGTATGTGTACAAATGTTTGAATAAGCTGTTTAGATAAGTGCATTGTAGTTTTTGGGTTTATTTTTTCATATATAACTATGTATGTTTATGTTATGTTTGGCAAGAAAGCAAAGTTGCCAAGGTTAGATGTTGGCGACAAAAAAAAGTCGCCAACTCAACCTGCCCCCGTTTACGGTATTATTCCCGATTGCCATCTTGGTGAGAGTCGAGGTGTTCAAGTAGGAATCAACCCAAGAAAGACAAACACACTACACTCATTGATTATGATGCACATTCCAAACAATATTCAAAACGATGAAGTATGTAATATACTTGGTGAAGATTGTAAAATAGTTTTAGTAGACGAATTTAAGATAGATTTCGATTCCAAAGATGGGTTTTACGAAACAAGAAAGAAAAATAGCACAGTCATGAATAATGATACACTTTCCAACTTAATAGAATAAGGAAGAAAAATAAGGACGACGCATAAATTATCATACGATTTTAATATATAGCACTATAGTGCGTATTTAAAATCTGAAAGTGTTTCAGATTTCCATCCTTTTTTATTTTATTTTTTTGGACAAAATTTTTTATGGAATGACTATCAATGAGTCTCAAGGCCAAACTATGCCTGTTTGTGGCTTAGATTTCAGCACACCATGTTTTTCACACGGAGAATTATACGTGGCATGCTCTCAAGTGGTCAAACCATCCAGTTTATTTGTATTGGCTAAAGATGGTATAACAAAAAATATTGTTCACTCTATTCCGTTAAGGGATTGATATTATTTTTTAGTATAATTATTGTAATTAGCGATATATATAAATTTAAAGAATAAATTACAATGAATTAAAAATATAAATGTTTGGTATTGTTATTTTTATATTCCAGCATCGTTCACAGCGCTCCATGCCTCTTCCACTCATATACCATGTCCTCACACACTTACAATAAGTTAGTCATTTCTTTCTACTAAAATAATCCTAGGAATAATTTATATGGCAAAACAACGTTTGCCGGGTCAACTAGTATATATTTATTTATTTATTTGCTATTGTGGTGGACTCACAGTTGCCACGCTTTCGTTTGCTTTATTTTTCGGCAATTGAAAGCTGAGCAGATAGTTACCTTTTGTCTAGTTGGATAACATCTGGATCTAGTGCACCAGAGTTCTCTGGTTTGATCCCAGTTTTCACCACATGCTTCTCCTATGCTGCTCAAAGATTTGTGAATTAAAAATAAAGCTTTTTTTTTTTTAAAAAACAGAAATATTGCACGTTTTTTTTTTTTTACTAAGCAAAAGTGTTTTAAATTAATGTGTATGCATAAAGTATATATTTTAGCCTCCCTTCAAGCTTATAGAAATCTCAAGTAAGTAGACTGCTTGATTGTAAAGAAGTTTACAAGATATTAAAAATGTCTCTTGAACTTGTTTTACGAAAAAGGAAAAAAAATATTCTTGTGCTGCTTTTTTTAAGTGATATTTTCTATGTCAAAAGAAAAATGTACAATTTGTATATGTTTAATAAAAGATTTTTTATGACAAATAAAAGGATTATTTATTTACAAGTTATTACAAGCATTTCTTTCTTTCTGCTTTTTTATTTTAATTCTCTCTCTCTTAAAACGGAAACAGTGTATTAAGAGAATTGGTTATAAACATCAATACTTTTTATTGTTCGGATATGAATTAAAAAAAAAAAAAAGAATTAACATTCAAATATTTTTTCCTCATAAAAATTACTCAAACTTTCAGAGACTAGTTTTACTCCAAATGAAATCATCAAATTTCTGTTATTTTCCAAAGTTGAAAATAATGTAGTAATTTTATACCTAGTTAAATAATTTGTTATATAGAAAACTTCAGTGCTTTTTTTTTTTTTGATGGTGTTAGTAAGAGGTTTTAAACATTGGGTACTTCTAAGTTTGATTGATGATAACTTTTATCTATTAGTTTAAGACCTAAATGTTTATTATGGTATTTAAAATGCCGAATTAGACCAGGGGTATAGATCCAGAAAAAAATATAGGGGTGTGCACATATTTTTGTCTGCTTCCTCTTATACAATTGAACTTGTATAAAAACCACTCTTTTATAGTTTAAATTTAATTGTGGGCAGTGGACATAGCCCCATTTGGATCCACCAGTGGCGTAGCCAGAAATTTTTCATGGGGGGATTATGACTACTGCAACTCATATATGTGTATACGTGTGTGATAAGGGAGTGAAGAATATACATTTTGTATGGCAAAAAATTCCTCATGGGGGGGGTTATGACCCCCCTATCCCCCCCCTTGGCTACGCCACTGGGATCCACCAATGGCAGCATATGAGTACTCATAGGGGCTCTCACATATATGAGGCTTTCAAACTATTAAAAAAAAAAAAAATTCAGTATTGGGAAGGCTTCCTTCCAATATAGGGGGGGTTGTTTGGGGGGGGGGCTCCATTCTGCTATAAATGCATTTGACTCCCAACACCTTCTGGATTCGTTAATGGTGCCATGCGAGTACTTATGAAATACAACACATGCTTTCAAACACTACAATAATACGAAAAAAATCAGTATCGGTGGGGGGGGGCAGTGCCCCAATGTGTGTGTGTGGGGGGGGAATATACGGAGCGCATTATGGAGTCTTCTTTCATAAATGCATTTGAATTTAAAAAATAATTCAATCCAATAATATAAATTTAATTCGTCTGGGGGGGCACACCTCCCCCATGTGGACCCACCATTGGCGCTATACCTTTACTTACGGGGTCTATAATTGGACTTGCTAACACTAGCATTAAAATACAAAAAGTTAAGCACTAGGGGGGGACCTCCCCCCCTTGAGGGAGGGGGGGCTTCTTTTAGTGATGTGACATGATTAAGAAGCATAATCAATAAATAATTACACATTTTTAAGTTCAAGCAATGTGGACGAACCGGAAAGAAAATACTTGAAAACACTCCTTTTATATCTTAAAATAATCAAATTTAAGTCTAATATTTAATCAAAATTTCCTAAAACACTCCTTATCAGCTTAAAATAATAATCAAAATTGAGTACAGCTATATTAATAAAAAAAGAACAAATTTCTCAGAACACTCCTTTTGTGTATAAAATAAAGTCAAAGTGGAGCGTTTATAAAATGTTCATAAAAGGAGTGTTTTTCACTCCACTGATTTTTATCGATAGGTGGAGTTAATTTAGCTCCATAGGGAGAATGGCTGTTTGAAGTGGGAAAAGGAGTGTAAATTAGCTCCGTCGGAGCTTTTTTAGCTCGACATTTTTAAGTGTGTAGATACGATAAAATAATTTACTATGATGACAGTGAAATCAATAATTATCCAGTAGGATTTTTAAATTCTTTGACTGTTAGTGGTTCGGGTAATTTCAGTCGATAAAAAGCCAAATAATTGAAACCTGTGCCGATTGGGGACAAACCTAACGATGTTATCGGAGAGTATCAGTGGCGAATAATTCTCACCCACGGATAGTCAAATTCTTCGGATAAATAGCCGCGACCCTCAATTTTGTGCTACCACGAATATAGCATGTGAGTTTTTATACCTGTTAACCGACAGTTTCGGAACTGCTACAGATCACCCAATGACAACATACTGATTCCTCCCATTTTTCTACAATTTCTCAAACGAGGGCATTGTCTTCAGAATTTTCGAGGGGTTGGGGGACATTGATCAAAGAATGGGTGTGTTTTTTGTCAGGGTGCGAAAGTGAAGGTTGTCAAGGAAAGGGGGGCCTTTTGAGGGAGTGCTTAACACTCCAAAATACACACAATAAAAAACCCATTCATCTTCTAGTATCCGATACCAAAAAGCAGTTTTCGCTTGCAGCTAACGTGT
>JAWZYV010017137.1:0-97320 GCA_038373885.1 Cheiracanthium punctorium | reverse complement strand
TCACAGGAGATGTTATCTTTTAATTTTGTGAGTCCCAGTATGTTGAATGGAAGCTCCTATATGCCCACCTTGCTCTGTGAATGTAAATGACTCAAACAAACTTTTCTATTTTTATCTCTTTTTCTTAAGAGTTTTTTTTTTTTTTTTTTTTTTTTTGAGGTGCACCTCACCCCTAAAGAAAATACAAGCTTGTTGTTTTTCTTTGTAAAGTGAATGCACATGTGTTTAATTGCATTATGTGAATCTTTTGAAAAGTGTTTTTTTACTAACGTTTTTTTTGACTGGCCAGTCGTACTTTATAGTTGTCGTACTTTATAGTGTAACTATGCGTATTTTGTACAAACCCTTTGTGCTTTCTCATCTGTGTTCATCGCTATTTGAATAATATGTCTTTTGTTCTTTTCAGAGGGAAAAGTACTTACTCTCTTTTGAAAGAAATTTTTTTACTTGTTTGAAGCAGTTCCTTTTGCCATGTCATGGAAGGCGGGCCATTGTTAGGAAAAGTAACTGTAAACCTTACCTTAAAGGTTCCATGACATGTGGTTGTATTTTTCTTTATTATAACTGAATGCTGTATAACTTAACTTTAATTATTTGCCTTAAAATCTAAAGGCACAGATAGCTCTTATTTTTATTAATTAAAGTTCTTACTTAACACTATTCTAATATCAACGTTTCAAACAAGCACCTAATTGCTACAAAACGTTTTGCATAATGTGTTTCTGTTTTTGGCCGCTAGAGGCGCTGTACTCCCGGCGACTTGCCGCGGAGCTATTTTCTCCTTTTTCCTTTCACGTCACAGGTCCGCAGTCATTAGTGACGTCGTTACCTGGCCAACAGTATAAAAGTTCGCCGTTCGCCGCGATCGAGAGAGGAGGCGAAAAGGGTGATGCGACAAGATGCGTGTAGAAGGACGCTCGAAGCCAGCCATGTGAGATGCTCTGAGCTGAGTCAAGCAATTAACCTGGAGCCTTCCCGCCGCAGCTTCCAATAAAGTCTTTTTGATTATGCCACTACAAATTTATCTCAAGGTGATGCTGTTCGATTTGTTGTCCAGAACGTCCGACGACACATAGATGCTGTACCACATCAAATACCTGTTTTTTGTTTCCTTTGTTCATCCCCATCTGTATACAAGCCTTCATGCCTCATTACTAAAATAAAAGAACTATCCAGGTAAACGCTTTTGTCATCTTTTACCTGGCAAGCCCTCAATTCATTTTTCTTACTAGCTTTCACTGCTCAAAATTTTGAAGTATAAAACTCTGCTAAACACAGACAATAATGACTCAAAAAACTACGTCAGTGTCATTCGCGATCAGAAAAGTGAAAAGCTTAACGGTTTGCAGAGAACTCCCGACTTTCAAAATGTGTTATTTCTACATCATACTGTAGTCTACATACGTTCAGTGTAGCATTAAATACCTCAGACACTACATGAAATGGACAACCGTTTGTTTTAAAATAGCTGCGCACCCGCTCTTCATACGAGAAGTAGCGAATATTTTACTAAAATCATATCTGCATGAGACAAAACAGATTTTTTTTTTTTTTTTTTTTTTTTTTTTTAAGTTCAAGTAATCTTCTCTGTTGAAATCACTGCGGGATATATTAACAGAAATTAGAATTACTTATCGTTCAGTTGGTTGTAAGATAACCCTTGAAAAATTATAAACAGAACACTTTTAGTCTTTATTAAATCTCTACTATTTACTTTAACGTCGTCTCTAAAATATGTGTAATTTTTATATTAATGAAAACAAGATTATATTAACGATAATTATAATTATTTGCCTAATATTTCCAATAACATTACCGTGTGTGCATTTTTAGATTTCATTATAGTATCTCAGTTGGTTAATAGACGTCTTATTTTTTGTTTATATTTTAAATTACTGAACAGTTAATTTGTTGACGACTATCCGTTTGTACTTTTCCACAATAATTTTTAGCGATAGTACTACAGTCGTTATGGTCGCCCTGTTTACAGAAAGATTAAACCATAATCCCCCTAATGTATATCTAGTGTGGATTTTTTTTAAAAATGAAAAGACATCTAACAGGCGAGGATAATTTTAGAATAGGAACCCAACTGCAAGATAAAATGATGGGGAGGAAAAAAATTTATAAAAGTTTTGCAAGCCGAAGGAAGGGAAAACATGATAATATAAACGAAACGAGAAATAGTTTTTAAAAAAACTGCTTGCATTTCTTTCCGTCCGATATTAATATATAAGAATAAAAAATGTCATTTTAATCTCTTTAAAATAGGCCAACAATAGGGATTTGACCGCCCCTAGAAAGTTGTTACCAGGGTGCGCTCTCCCCGTACGCACGCCGCAACGTGCGAGAAAGTTTGAGGATAATATCGGTACAAGAATATTTCAACCAAGGATATTCAACCATATTTCAACTTACTCAGACTAAGCATCAATGCGAATGCAAGTTGCTCTACTTCTAATCTCTCTCTGATATACCCGAAACCCGATTATCACAGGGGCAAGGGGGGGGGCGGTAGTCCGGTGCCCCTGAAGAAAAAGGGGGCCCATATACATCCCGATTATCTAAATTATAAATTCATATGTACTGAAATAGTAATTGTGGGGAAAAAACTGAATTTCCTCTATAATATAGGTATTACCTAATTGTCTATCACTAGATCAAGTTAGAGATATTTTTTGGGGGTGATAAATACGATTTGATTAAGATACAAAAACTACAGTTAACTGAAATGCAATTTTCGAGTACAACAGAGGTCAAAACTGGGTTAAAATGCTTAAAAAAGGGGGCTCAGTAAAGGGGCTTAATGCGTAAAAAAGGGGATAGTAAGGGGGCCCCAAACTTAATGCCCCGGGCCCCGTCTAAAAGTGGTCAGATTTGAACATACCGTACCGCCTTTCCTATTTACTTATTATTTTTCTTTCAACTCTTCTCTGTTTTCTTTTTTTTCCGCCTCTTTCTTTATCCTCTCCTTTGTGTGTTTTGCATATCTCTCGTCTGTTCTAATTTTAAATGTTACGTGTTTGTGCGTATTGTAGAGTGCTGATAGTATACCAGGACCGAAAACGAAGGAGACGCAAGTTAAACGGTAGAGGCTTCAGGCAAATTGTCGCTTTTCAGATCGTATTTATGCGAGACGAAAAAAAATGCGAGAATTCTCGCGAGAAATCTCGCGCGAGACAAGACTCTGTCTCGTCTCGCGTCTCGTCCCGCAAAATATTTTCTTTCTCGTCTCGCAAAAAAATGCCCGTCTCGTCTCGCGAGACAATGCGAGAATTCTCGCGTCTCGCGTCCATCCCTAATTGTCAGAATTGCTGCAAAAAATTAAAGAAAATGTTTTAAATAATTTTGACCTTTTAAGATCAAAACAAAATTCAAACAAAGGAATAACAAGAAAGATAAATCATGCCAAATGCATTATAAAACACTTTCAAACACAACAAAAGAAAAATTGTCTTCATGTTCCAAAAGACAGAGGAGATGCACACTTTTGAAGATTCCATTAGTGTTTCTGTGTTCGGGCAGATAATGGAGCTTTCCATCATGGCTACGCGAGGCTACATCCAATGATTCGGTTTTATTCGGAGAGTGGCTGTATGTTTATTGTCTGTAATTGCTTTTGTTGAGCTGCTTCAAAAGTATGTATCTCCTTGAGTGGAGTACGCTTCTACATGTTCTTGATTAGCACCTTCATAATCGTCTAACATTTTGTTTCCGATTCTATATCTGGCAGGTTACAAACAAGCAGGAACAGCTAACCTTTCATTATGGGTCATAGGCACTGAAGATACATTTGCATACTTAAAATACATCTGGATATTAAAAAAAAAAATACCTCACAATACATTCTTGGCTGAGATATATACAATAGTAACTGTACCATGCGCATCATGCATGTTTCACCATTCACTAGGTCATAATGTTCATTTCGCATTTCTGTATTTTCTGTCCATCTAATGAATTACACCTCCCTGTGTAACCAGAAGCGTAGCGTGTCTTGGCGCGGCCCCGTATAAAAATTTGTTTGGGGGCCCTTAGGAAGGGTAAAGATTTCTCACAAAAGAAAAAAAAAATGTCTGCATGAAATTAAGAAATATTTATTCATCGTAATTATCTGTCACTTTTTACAAACAATTAAAATTAAATATACACTCTCCTTGCCTTTTTTTTCGGCAAACTGATTTATAAAATCATTTATAGCTGATGATGACTTTAGTTTTTCTAAAGTTTCTGCCTCTATGGACAATAGTGACAGGTCTGACAGAAGTTCCTGTCCCATCGAAGTTCTTGGATAATTTTTTATCAGTTTTATAATTTTGAAAAACTTCTTTCAGCAGTTGCGGTCGTAACTGGAAGGGTCAAGAACAAAAAGCATGCTGTTATTACCTCCGGGAAACTGGATGCAAGACTATTAAATTTTATCAGCAATAATTCAACGGGTTCCTTAATGGAATGAATTTTTTGAATTTCAGATTTTAAGCATGTTTTTAGAGCCTTTAATTGGTCATAAAGATTAACTGAGATGTCTTTACTGTAGACCATGGGACGCTCGCCCAATAAACACATGGAATTTAAATTCCGTTTGCCATAACTTGGGACTGCACAAATTTGTTATTAAAACCTTCTATTTGGTGCAATTTATTATTAATTGCAATGTTCCCACACTTAATCTTGCACATTGTTTTAAAATAAGTCAAATATGCCTGGAACTATATTTCTGTCCTATTTGCAACTAATCTTAGAAATCACCACGAGATGGCGCATCGATAATCTCATTAATTTTTTTTTTAATGCTGCTAACTAATAATATACTTCTTTTTATTTCATATTATGTCAAAAAAAGCATTAATATGCCAATAAATACAGTTCGTATTTTCATTTCGGTTTTATTTCATCACCAATAAATGGCCATTGTAACCTTCCGCTGTTTGTTTACATTTCGACCGGCGGTTGAGCAGACGAACGTAAACAGACATCTTACGAAGTCCTACGTCCTACGTTTTAATTTTGAAAATTTCTAATTTTTTTTTTTTTTAGAATATTGATCTTGAAATATACATATTAATATTTTTATATTTTCACTAGTATAAATTTTTTTAGGAAGTTGAAAAAATTAATAATATTTAATTTACTTACAAAAATATTACTAGATTTATTAAGGATTCATATCTGAATCTAAGTGACAAATATTTTGATTAGTACTAGTTGCCCAACAGGGATTCTACGGCATACCGAATATTTAATTAGTAATTTTTTTATTTTACATGCACTTCTTCATTTTTCATATTTATTTGCATTAAAAAAATAAAAAGAAACTTTTCTAAAGATTTTTAAACTATGAATTAAATTCAAACACCTAAAAATAAATTTTACACTCTATGTAGAGTTTTTTTTTTTTTTCAAATAATTGTTGCACATAATGTTTTAGTTACTTATAAAATTCGTATGCTGTATTTATATATTTTTCTTTATTAAATCATATTCGTCCTGTCTTGTTGGAAGTACTCCACCACAAGTTCAGTATAGGCACATGGTGTGTACATAAAAAAAAAAAAAACTACTTTTTTTTCCCCACAACTTTGCTTCTACAAAAATATATATAATGTACACTTTCAACCAGCTATTTTCTTCATTTAAATTAATCTTCATAGAATTTATTTTCAATAGAAAATGACAGAAGGTAAACACCTGACAGTGTTCATTTTACCCCACATATCAGGAAAACAATAACACTCTAGGAACAAATAATATGGGACAGAAAGCAAATTTCAGCAAATGTGTTTTATTTACATTAATAACGAACACCAATGTCAGAGAAATATGAAATGTAAATTGAAAAAAGTAATTTAAATAAAAAAATACTACTACATAAGCAATACTAGCTACAAGTTGTCATAAATCAATAAAAATACTACACTAGGGGCATACCTAAAAGTATAATAGTACTTTTTTTTCTATTTCTAATGGCACAGATAAAAAGACAAATACAGCAAAGAATAGATATGAAAAAATACAGAGAACAGCTGTATCAAATAGTCTATGTATCCAGAAGACCCCCTAGCCTCCCATATATGTCCACAAGAGAACGTTTGGATAAAGCTTGGCAGTGAGCGAGGTGGTAACCCGTCCAAGATCAGAGACTGCAGACATAGCACTTTAAAGGGCATATTTTTTCAATTAAAATGCTATACTACAAACTCTAAATCGATACATGTAGTTGATCGGTATAAAGAGTAATATTAGTATACGAAAAAGTATTACTTACATTAGGGAATGCAATCCCGCTTTTGCGGGATTACAATATCATGGCTATAATTTTCATATTTATGTAAGGTATTGTTTTAGTTATGAATTAAGATAAAGTATTAAACCTGACTGTGCTTATAAACTTACTTTTCCCCACTTTTCTCTATTAAAATTAAGTTTTATTTGAATGAAATGTCAATCCCGCGGGATCCCGCAATCTCGTGCGGGATTGACATTTTATTCAAATAAAAATTAATTTTAATAGAGAAAAGTACGAAAAAGTAAGTTTATAAGCACTATCAGGATTAATACTTTATCTTAATTCATAATTAAAACAATACCTTACATAAATATGAAACTTATAGCCATGACATTCTAATCCCGCAAAAGCGGGATTGCATTCCGTAACTTACATTAATTTATTCTGAACATTCGCTTAAATCATCAATACAATCTAAAACGCATCTTTCATTGTTAGAGTTTTAACAGTTACTCTCATAAGAGCAAAACTCTGAACATGCTGAATTATTCAACTTGCAAGTACATTTCTTTGACATACATGCAGTTTTAAGGCATGCACATGAGATGTGTTTCAGTAAGAAATCTGCTGCAATAGGCAAGTTACCCCACTGAACAGAAATGCAGTCATTTATAATCCATCCATGTTCAGGTGGGCTTGGAGCATTAATACAATTTTCCAAACACCTACGATAAATATTACATTGATAATTACATCGTTTCAGCTCATTTTCCGAAGTTCTAATCGTCCTTGAAACCTTTTAAAGCGTTTAAATGCTCAGATATTTCTTTTTCTTTGCCATCAAGAAACAACCCCCACTGTCTTAATTTTTCAAAGCTTTTGTCCGATAAAAGAATTAGATCATCATTTATATCTTCGAAAAGATGAATGCAGCAAAATGGGGCGGCAGTAGCACCCATTTCAACGAGCGTTACTATTATAGCGTAAGAACGATGAGATGTCAACAAACGAATGTACACAAACAAACGGCGGAGTGATACGCAGAAAGAAATGCTGTATAAATAAAATAAAGATGTGTAATTTTACTATATTTACCTAGTATTAATTATTTTAATGACATGAAATGAATTAAAAACTAGCATTTTGAGTTTACAATGTTATTTATTTAATTTAGTAAAAAAATTTGCACACGCCATCTGGTGGCTATTCCATGTATGGCTGCAAACAAGACAAAAATATAGTTCGCGATAGAGTTGTTATTTTATATAAAACGTGCACCTTTAAGCGTGGGAACATTAAGATTTAAGATAAAATTTAACATTTAGAATAGTTTAATCATGCGTTTGCGTAGTCCCAAAGCATGGTAAACGAACTTGAAGAATATTAATGTTCGTCCCATAGTCTACTGTATTTAGCCGGCAGTTTTCCGGAAGCGTTTAATATCTCTTCGTTTGAAGAAGACAAGAGTTTCTCCGGTTGTAATATTTCGAACATAATACTCAGGTCGCAAAGGCTCTGAAATCTCTGTTTAGTTAGAGAAATTAATAGATCTAAACAGCAATAGTAGACATTAACTTTGAAATAGGATTCCGGGTCTGGAAGTCTCTCTTCTTGTGATAACTCATCAAAAAAACGCTTCGTTATCTTTTCGCCTTTTGTTTTTAAAAACAGTTGTTACCCTCCACTCTTTTGCTAAATCTTTGGGCTCATTTAGCAAATTATTGAATGAATTTTGATTTCTTAATTCGCACAGTCTATTCAAAAGATTACTCAATAAAATACTAGTTTTCTGTAAGTCATTATTTTCACGTTGTAGAGCTTTAGAAACAGAATTAATGATTTCAAATAGCGAAGAAAAAAATGTAACAAGCACTAAGAAATCATAACTCTCTAAACTGTTAATTATATTTTTACATTCTTCACGTTCGTCTATTTTTTTTCGAAATTAAATTTAGTTGGTACAAAGTTTTCATGATTAATAAATAACTTTTCTTTACCGCTAATAAAGCGTCGTTCCTTGAAAACCATCTGGTAGGACATACCTTTATAAGGGTAATTAAATATTTTTCAGATGAATCGTCACTTAACATTGCCCAGCGTTGTATACTATTGCCAAAAAATGTATATATTTTTTCTAAATTATCGAAAAAAAGTCGACACTTCACGAACATGTTTCGCAGCATCGTTTAAAACTAAATTTAATGCGTGCGCAGCACAATGAACATAATCGGCATTCGGAGCATGCTCTTTTATTAGGGTTTGTAATCCTCCATAAACACCCGACATAACATTTGCTCCATCGTAACCATGTCCTCTACATTTAGTCAAATCAATTCCATATTCTTTAATCGTATTTAAAACAGTTTTAAGTCCTTCAGCTCTGCAATCGGATACTGCTGTAAACCCCAAAAAGGACTCGCAGATTTTTAATTCTTTAGGCACATTATCATCATTTTCTGTAATCGAGATGTATTGAAAAAGTACAGAAAGTTGGTCAATTTTTGACAAATCTTGAGTTGTATCTAGAATTATTGTCAGAAATGGAGCTTTTTTAATTTCTGAGATAATATTGTTCCTAACTGTGGTACGAAGCAAATTAATAATTTCATTTTCAATCTTAAGGCCTAAATAATTTATTTTGCCTTTTGGTTTTAGAAGAAGTTCTTTTAAAGTTGCATCATAATTAGATAGCAAACGTAAAATTGCCATAAAATTTCCAGAATCAGAATCATGGCCTCTTAAAGGTAGATTACAAGATGCTAAAGTAATTATAACATTAATTATACGCTACAATACATCTCTCCAGAATGTAATTTTACTATTGATTTCACTTTGCAATAGAGTATCGATGGTATTTACTTGTAACCAATTATTATAAGATAGGCATTAATATGCTGCTGTGACTTTTCATGGTCAAGTATAGTTTGCGTAAAATTGCTTCTAATGGAAACACCGTTAACCCATGCAGAGGAATACGATTTGCTTTGACGATCTGCTAATAACCAACAGAAGTGGCAACTTTTTCCATTTCTGAAAAAAAAAATTGTGAAGTTTTTATTAATTTTTGCTTACGCACGTTGGTTGCCCCCTATAATTGATACGGCTGATACGGCGGTAGCTACGCCCCTGTGTGTAACATCTGCCATCAAGTGACGATTTGTTGATCATATAGCACTCTTGCACTGCACCAAGCAAAAGAATTTAAAAATTAGACATCAAAATAGAAGAACAGAAAGTAGTGAAATAATGAAAATAAAAATCTGAAAAAAATCAAAAATCTACTATCACGATACTGTAAACGATACTGTTTACTATCACGATATTGTAACAATTTTTCTAAATTACTGCATTTTATTTTCAAATCTGCATTATAGATTTTCGATAAATTACACAAGAAACTAAAATTATCGCAGTGATTTTTCATTGCGTCAAATCTTTCATTTAATGATACCCAAGCTATATCCAAAATTCTAAAAAAGACATTTGTCCTAAATTTCTCTTCTGGAGATTGAGGGGATTCGTTAGCATGTTCGTAATCGAAGTGGCATTTCTTTTTCCTTCGTCGGATTTCTTCAACAGTTTTAAAATGGGGCTCGCCATCCACTTCTTCACTAAGTTCTTTGGCTTTCTCAAGAATATTTTTGTAATTGACGTCACTTCTATGTTCTTGAATGAATCATTTTAGGTTACTTATTGCCTGTAAGGTTATTGTGCACAGTCGCCTGTGTGCACACTAGAATGAGTGGCGGATCCAGAATTTTTTTTTGGTAGGGGCTAAATTTTTAAAAAAGCTTATTTCACCCAATTAAAATATACTATAAATCAAAATTTTAGTCTAAACCAATGTAAATGCTTTTGGGAGGGGCTAAGTAATAAAATAGGATCATTTTAGTTGTTTAAAGGGTATAATAAAGCAGAATGTTACCCTTTAGCAATCTTTTTTTTTTTTTTGAGAGGGAGCTGGATCTCCCTAGCCCCTCCCCTGGATCCGCTACTGACTAGAATGTCATGATATCCAAACCCTTTTCTTGCAATTGTTTGCTGACAGGATTAATTATGTTAAGCAAATCGTGCCAAAACATCAAGGAACAAATAAATTTATAATCCTTGATTTTGGCGCACAGACGTGCGTGCTTCGTGTTGCACTTCTTTTGAAAAGCATTCACCTTCGGATATTTCAAAAAGAGCGTCATAGCTTTCTCCTAGTTGATATCTTAAAGGTCGAATGGCTTCAATTTTATTTTCCCATCGAGTGTTTGAGAGGGTTTCAATGTTAAATAGGAAATGTTTTTCAAAAGAACTGCCCATCGTTTAAGAGAAGAAACAAATAAATTATATAATTCTTGAATTGTCGAAAAAAACTAACAGTATCTGCATTCATCTTTGCTGCATCGTTAATCATTAAATTTAAGCTATGAGCGGCACAGGGAACATAAAAAGCACGAGGATTTATTTTTAGGATATTATTTTGAAGACCATTTTTCTTCCCTTTCATATTTTGCCCCGTTATCATATCCCTGGCCTCTCATATCATCTAGAGGAATGTTCCACATTTTCAACATTTCCATTACTGTCTCACATAGGCCTCTATCTGTAGAAACATCAACTTTAATAAAGCCTAAAAAATGCTCCTTGATTTCAGCCCCTCCATCACTGCAGACGACAAAACGTATGACGACACTAATCTGTTCAGTTTTGCTAACATCAGGTATATAGACCAAAATTATAGAATAATACTTGGCTTTTCGAAGAGATAGTAAGATTTTCTCTCTTATACTACTGCCAATAATTTGCAACATTTCATTTTGACTAGATTTGCTTAGAGAATGAACTTTACTGTTGCTACCTTTAGGTCGTAATGCTCTTTCTACGTGAAATTCCATAACTAGGTCGAACTTTGCAAACAATTCCACTAATTTTAAGAAGTTTCCGTTGTCTTTTTGGTACAGCCCTCGAAAGGCAAAATTCTGGCTGCCAAGAAATTTTGTGATCTCAATCAGTCTTCCTAATACATTTGACCAATGCTTTTTTTCATTTTCATAGATCTCTTGTATTTCGGAATCAATTGTTATTTTATTTTTCAAATTTTTCTCCTCAAAATCTTTCCATTTTAAGAAATGCAGCGGTGTGGGGGGGGGGGGGGACACGTACCCTATGGCCACCCCTGCGTTTACATATTGTAATATATGTTTCTAAAAGTTTTTACGTCCCTTTTACATATAGTAATATACAAAACCATACCCAGGGGGTGGGTCCTATGGATCCGGACCCTGCCCCTCCCCGAAATTATCACATTATATATTTATCCTATATGTGTGTGTGTGGGGGTGGAAGAGAGAGAGAGAGAGTATTTATATATAAAATGATGATATTCAAACAAACAGACCTCCCCCCCCTCTCCCCGACTCCCTAAAATATGTCGGACCCCCTCCAAAATTATTTTCTGGGTACGGTCCTGGTAATATATGTTCCTGACCCTCCCCCCCCTCTTGGCTACGGCCTTGCAACACATTTTATCAGACAAATAAAAAATTATATATACACTGCAATCCTTATTAATATAAAACATATCTTCCTAAAATCTGTCCATTTTTTAAAAGTTTTTGCTTTGGGGACAATTTGGCGCCCCTCTGTGTTTGGCGCCAGCTTGCAAAGAAGGCCTTGCAGGCCCGCTTCCGCCGGCCCTGCTAATATGCTTTGGAAGACAACCCAAAATGTTTTTCGCTGTTACACCATCATATTAAAGTATTCGACTGTAAGACAAACTTCCTGTGTTCGGTTTTATGAATAAAGTATTGTTTCACATAAAAAGTTAATTACGTAGTACAATAACAACTTCTGGTATTTCTTTTGAGTTTGCGTTTATTGAAAAAAAAAAAAAATCGTCAATAAACAACATCAAATAAGAAATTTAGCTTAGACTAGAATGCATTTTTTTTTTTTTGGGCGGGGGGGGGGGTATTTTTATAGCAAATATTTAGTTTAACTGTTGATAAAATATATGTAAAGAATATGTTTATGACTATTTACAACATGCCTTGTTGCATATAAAAATGATCCACGTTTGGCTCCAAAATTTTCTTTCCGTCGACCGTTTTATTGTATTATGCATTAAGGCAAACCTGCATGAGAGGTACCTGCCTAAGGGATATCTTGAGCGGACGACTTTTAAAGAAATAACACCACGTACTGGCGTTGTACCTTGAAAAAACCGCCCAAAACTCCTGACAATTAGATCGAGAGCCGGCGTGACAAGTCCGAAACCAGGACCTTCACTCTTCAGCCATCTACCACGTTAAGTGTCTTATCCAATCGGCCCATGGTGCGACCAAAACGTTTTATTAGAACTTATAGCAGTCTGTGCATGTGCGCGTGCGATTGGGGGGGGGGTTAATCTGTAACAAGTGATGACTACGGCATGTGATCACGCCTCGCCCTTGGAAATCCGCTTTGACCCCTTGCGTTTCCTCTTTCCTATTTCTAAAATCAATGTACGCAAGGTGTCTTCTCTTACTAAATCAATGATATGGAACAACTTCGTAACTGACTTTTACTCTTACCATTTTTGAGTACCAACGTTAACTCCAAATTAAACCTTCAGGTGGCGCTGTAAGCGGTTTCCTTGCTTAGCGTATGGCAAACTTTTCTATATCTAGACTCCACTTTTATGACCATAGCTCTTGCCGTTCAGAAAGTATTGGGGTGATCTGATAATGGACTTTTGGACAGCGGGCACACTATACAAAACGATCGAACTCTTTAATAAAATATTACATAACTCGAAGATAAAGCCCGTTGTGGAGTCAATTATAATGGGCGCCAGAAAAACATTTAACAAAATATGTCTACACTCAATACATTTAATCTTCGTCCACTTAAAATAAATAACTCAATATTCAATTTTTATTATGTACCAAAATCGGATTTGCATTTTCTCCTGAAAACACGCGCGGAAACTTTTCGCATTCGAATGATTTCGTTTCGCTGGAAACTGTCCTCTTATATCAATGTTTCATGCAGACGAACGTTTTTCAGTGGAAAAAAGAACTGCTTGATCTAAAAAAAACCATTTTAAACGAATTGGAATCGCAATTCTCCCTTCAATACCTGATAACCGCGATTTCAGTATGACGTAATTGTCACTGCCGTCAGCTAATTTTGTCACGCAAATGATTAACTTTTCTACCCTCGGAAATGAAATAGCGAAAAATCGCATAAAAAATTGGGAACGAGTGGATTTTGAGATTTTTAAAATAGCGCATTGTTTTGTATATTTTTATACGCAATTATGACAATTTCCAAGCGGATCGTGCAAACGGTGCAGATGTTACTGCGCTTTTTGTGCTTAACTTTTTAATCATTTTGCAATAATGGTGGCAAAAGTTTTATCTTGGAGTGATTGCCCGGAATTATTACAGAATCAGAGAGTCGGGGATCAACGTAACTGTATAGTAGGATGATATATGATTTCCGAGCGATATACTTTCTTTTTGTAAAGTAAGATTCACAGCCACAAGACCTCACTTGAAGGAAGACTTATTAACAGCTCCTGTTATTCGCACAATCCTCAATCTTAACCCTTCAACGCGCAGTGTTCCCGCTCTGGGAACACCAAACTCTAACGTTTTGACTGTTGCCAGTCACGAAGAACAGATTTGATTTCTATAAAAATAGTTGCGGGTGACATAGCTCCACGAGAATCCTTTACTTTTTAGCACGTCATTTCCCGTAAAAAAAAATGGTCACGATCATTTTTAACAGCACTGACATCTGCTGAAAATTGGAAGAATGCGAGAACAGTTGGATAGATTGCCCAATGCTGAAAAAAAGGGCAGCCGTTGCCATCGCTCGATTTAACTACAAGCAAGATGGCGCACGATCGAAACGTTCATCGCGTGCCACAGATCTAGAGACCCTTTTTTGATGCAGCTGGCTGTGCCGCCCTTTTTTTCAGCATTGGGAAAGGGTTGAGCCTCAAAGGGTTAAACGAGCTTCACAGAGCATACTTGATCAACTTTTATCATTTAAAAAAATAAACAACCGCTTTGTCGATGCTCCGCTGTTGTAGACAGATCTTCTTGGCTTTTTATTCTCTTGACTAACTGTACGAGGAAGTAGCCCCGTTATTTTCCTCAATTCAATTTTTGTTTGCTGTCTGTGTAAAATACCCCTCTTTTCTTTCCCCCCGAGAATCCTATTGAAAAGAACAGCAGCAACAGAAAAAAAATGGCTAAAGTAAAAGTCATTCTTCGAAGAGGTTGGGTCGCTGACATTGTCAACAAACGAGGAGTCAGTGGAGCAGAATGTACTTCCAAAAAAAAAAGAAAAAAAAAAATCAGGAAAAATATAAAATAAAAGGGAAAAGAGAATGGTTGAATCTTATAGCCGGATTATAAATTTCCACCCCCTGAAGTGTATCGCACGATCGCACACGTGATTTATTCGAAATCCTGGTGCAGGGATTTCCCGAGCTTTTCGTTTCTGTAAAGCAAACTTAACGCCTTGAAGCGCAAGCATTTCCGCATCAGTTTAGACGACCTCAGAGCCGTATCCAAGGAGGGGGTGGGGTGGGGGTGTTATAGGATTCAACCCCTCCCCCCCCAAAAAAAAATATTACAGTATAGTTATTTTCAGAAAATAATTTTTTTAATACCATAGTTTTTCTCAAATTGTTCGCTAAAAAGTTTTTTCTAGAAAGCTACATTTAACCTATAGTCTGTTCGCGGAAACGAGAGAACGAAAGTAAACAATCGGGTTACCAAAGAATTACATTTTTTGGCACCAATCCCTATAGTTTGGAATTCAGAAAGGTTAAATGCGCCTAACAGCGTAAAGGAAGAAAGCATAAATTGACACTGTGTTTGGCGCTTTGAAAATGCCAGGTGCTTACTCTTCACCAGTTTGCACGTGCAATTATTTTGTTTCGTTCTCCCAACTCTGCGAACAGACTATATATGCATGCATAGAATTTACTTTTAAACTATGTTTTTGGCCAATCCCACACCCTTCAGAAGGAAAAGTGTAGTTTTGCCCTCTCGCCACCAAAAAAAAGTACAGTTTTGACCAACAACCTTGGTCAGCCATCCCAGACAGCACAGCAAATTTGCATCAAGCTTGATTTATCAAGTCAATAAACTTGAAAATTTCAAGCGTGTAAGCTTAATGCAAGCTTGAATCGAGTGTTCAAGTTTACACTTGTCCAACTTGCATTAAGCTTGGAATCAAGCTTGACATAGCAAGCTTAATTCAAACTTTAAAGTATGTCCTAAAAAAAATTTATTTTTAATACATGGGGCGCCGGTCGCACCGCATATAATTTTTTTTTTCCACGCATTTTCCCCTCTACGCTGGAACCTCAAGTTATTTTAATCTGTTTCGGTCTAGCGTCCGCGACTGGGATCGATCTCGGGACCTAAAGCAAGGGGAGCCAGCGCCCTAACCAGTATGCCAATCTAACTCCAGATGATATGACTAAAGTTTGAAGTGACTGTTATGGTTGTCACGCCGTTTTTAGGCGAGATTGGTCAGTATTGGTCAATGGCTGATGCCGATCTGCTTCTTTTATTTTTCCATGGGATGAATCAAAATTAAAATAATGTTATGTGTGATTTATAGACTCTACTAATAGGGAAATAAGCATAATATAAACTTAAAAGCAGCACACGCTTTGTAACTTTCAATATCGCAACACTCATGTTGGGCAATATTGGCCAAAATCGAGACAAACGACTGATTTTGAAATCAATTTTGTAGTATATTTGTATTTTATTTTGAAGAATTTCAATATTTGGAAATATAGAATCTTTTTTTTTTTTTTAAATTCTCTGGTCAAGTACATTTATGACTGATGATAAATTATTTGTTATGTGGATGTGGCTTTTCAAATCAAGCAGTAATCAAGTTGTATTCAAGCTTGACAGTTCAAATGAAATGACTTAAATTCGGCGGGAAAATATTTGTTGACTCATTTTTTTTTTTTGTAATCTCCAAGCTTGCTGCAAGCATAAAATGAATTGAACTGTCAAGCTTGTCAAATTCAAAGAAATGTCAAGCTTGATTTAAGCTTATGTGCTGTCTGGAATCTAACGACTTGAATTGAATTCCGCAATTGGATGTTCAAACTCACTTTTCACCTATTGAAATACATTAATAGCTTACCATATGCTGTTCACCAATTGAGGTTTGAGAAACATCTGCTATGGTTGTGAGGGGTCACGTGCATATGGTCCATGTACTAGAGTACTAGTCTATACTTTTTATGATTATTCATGTACATTTTCTTTTAATAAAATAAATTAGCTGTTTTTATTTAAATTGCTTTTTTACTTAATTACATTTATCGATTTCAATCTCCTAGAAAGCTACATTTAACCTATTATGCACTCATTTATGTTTACAAAAATGTTTTTGGTGAAACTCCCAGAACAAAAGTCTAGTTATGGCCCTGGAAGACCAACTGAATAGACTGCCAGATAGAATTAAACGGTCAAAGTGGGACCATTTAACCATATTTTTTGCAACTAGCAGTGAAAGCGCTGAAGTAAGGTGGTTTCGCGGCGCAAACACCGCGCGTCGCGTCAAAGGGTTAGCACTAGAGATCAGGCCAAGGGCTGATTAAAGGGGAGGGGGCGTCCCCCCCCCCCCGAGAAAAAAAGAAGTTAATGTAAAAGTTCCTATTTTACTTCTATGCAATGGATGTATATGTTAATCTTCTAACTAATCGCCCTTAACGCTTTGAGGCGCAACCCTTTCCCGATGCTGAAAAAAGGGCAGTCGTTGCCATCGCTCGACTTAACTACCAGCAAGATGACTGTGTCAAAAAAGGGTCTCTAGATCTGTGGCACACGATGAACGTTTCGATCGTCCGCCATCTTGCTGGCAGTTAAGTCGAGCGATGGCAACGGCTGCCCTTTTTTCAGCATTGGGCAATCTATCCAGCTGTTCTCTCATTCTTCCATTTTTCAGATGTCAGTGCTGTTAAAAATAATCGTGACCATTTTTATACGCGAAATGACGTGCTAAAAAGTAAAAGATTCTCGTGGAGCTATGTCACCCGCAACTATTTTTATAGAAATCAAATCTATTCTCCGTGACAGGCAACAGTTAAAACGTCAGAGTTTGGTGTTCCCAGAGAGGGAACAATGCGCGTTAAAGGGATAACCGACAAACTAACCGCACCTCCAACAAAATTGCATTAATCCGCCACTGGATCAGACTGAGTCGCGTACGCAGAAATTTCAGAATGTGGGGGTGATTTCATATAAGTGATTATAAACCCATTAACGCCGGGATATAATTTTCTACACACCCCAATTTATGATGATTCCTCAAGTGATAAAATTTTTTTCGATGAAATGGTACGAAGAATGGTAGCTTTTTCTAAAAATATGTATTGCTACGAATTTTCGGGGCAACCCGCTGTTCTGGGGTTTATAAAATAGTTTAAAATTCGTATTCTACGCTTCAAATAGTTAAATTTTGCTTTTTGTTGCATCAAAATTGGTCCCCTAGAACGTCACCCTCGTGCGGTGACGCCTAGAACCGGAGATACGGAGTTTTGGTTTCCCCTATGTTTTTCTATGGGGTTTCTAGAAATCTCGAGAAATATTGGTCCTAAGGCCTCGATCTCTTAACTTTTGGGGACTTATTTTTGGCGCCAAATTTGGCAATTTTTCGCCAAATGTCGCCAAGCTTGGGGACATTTTGGCCATTTGGCGAGTTTTTCCCAATGGGGCCTGAAAGTTGGTTTTCCTGCATTAAAAACACATAAAAACCTAACATTTCTCTTCTATGACGTAATCAAAATTCCCACTTTATGTGAAATCCTCGAGAAATAGACTCTTGGGTTTCTCGTGGCTTCGGTGGCTTGGGTTTCTCGTGGCTTCGGCGCCAGCTATAAATACGAGTGTAGAGAGAGCCCCAGTTCAGTGTGGATCAAGCTGCGAGTCAGTACGCGTGCTTTGCTCTGTGATAGAAGCGGTGTTTCGCACTGTTTATGAAGCTTTGAATTTAAGTGCTGTGTGTAAATTCTTGATCGCTGAGTCTTGAGAAACTGTTAGTGTTATCTCTCGTATATTTTCACTGAATTTTTGCCAGTGAAAGTGTTTTATTTTGTGTGAGAAATACAGCATTTGTGAGAGCTTCTGATCTAAGGGGACTGTTAAAAGCACATACTGATTAATTGTGATTATGAATTTTGTATAGCTGATTGTTCCACGAAGTTCTAGAAACAAAGTTGTGTTCCATCCTGACCAGTGGACTTTTACTAGAACTTTCTACACCAACTGGACTTTAGAACGACGAACCCCGGAAACAAGCAGAGTAGTTCTGCAACATTTGTTGTCAGAAGTGGGATTCTAAAGAAAGACTTTAATTTTCCAGTTTATGGTTTTGACAAAAGGAAGAATGGAAGAACAACTTAAAAAATCCATGAATATGATGCAGGAGAGGAAATCCGGACAAGATGAGATAAAAAAAATAGATGAAATCCGGACAGGAACAGTTGAAAGCCGATTTAGAAAAGAAAATTGAATCCGGACAAGCTGACTTAGAGAAGAAAATAGAAACCGGATTGGACGAGATAAAAGCCGTTCAAGACGAGATGAAAACCGGATTGGAAGAATTAAGAACCGCGCATGAAGAGTTAAAATCCGGACTGGAGGAGAAAATACAAACAAATCAAGAAAATATGGAGAAGAGAATGTCGCTCCTGGAAGAAAGCCAAGCGAGAAACGTGAAAGAGTTGCGTGAAGAATTTGAGAATAAAATTGAGAAAAAACTGGACTCTAGTGAAGCTGAGAAAATATAGCACTATAAAATCATATTTTTGTTTCAAAAACTGAATATTTATAGGGGTGCCACCTCCGGAGACTCTGTTTAATTATGATATTTTCCAACTGAATAAGCACGTCGAATAGTAGAATGATACTTCAGTTTCAAAGACTGAGATTTTTTTTTTCTGTAGGGGCGCTAAATCGGTGTTTGCACAAAGGCACCTGACACATCCGCGAAGCCCCGAGACGGCCCTGCTTGAAGCATCCTCTTTATTGCCTCTGTGTGGCTTTGATCTTCTTTAAGCAAATCAATGAAAGCATAAATATTTGTCAAAAAAGTTTTGTATGGTTCCTTTGTACGTTGACAACCGACTACAGTCCACAACTTCTTCGTTTAGCGCAAAAGAACAAATGATGAAATCCGGACAGGATTTCATCTATTCATATGAATAAATTGAACATAATAAATTGAATATATTGAACATTCATATGATTTCATCTATTCATAATCATATTCATATGAATGCATACATATTAACGATTACTTAAATATGTATGCATTCATATCATAGAGTTCTCATTCAATAATTAAGTCAACTGCTTGCCTGTTGTATTGTAATCGTGCTTTTGTTACTTTAATAACTGAGGTTATGAATTTTCTTAGTAAAATTGCGCATTTTTCTGGATTTTTAGTGAATAAGGGAGAGTTGTAAATGTAAAAATTTGTCAATATTTCGCCAACTAAATTCGGCTTTTGGATGTCCAACTTTTCTTTTCAAGGATGGAGTGTGGGCAGGATCCGTTCTTTGAAAAAATATACACTTCAGAAGTTTCAGGGTACTTTACCTCAAATGTAATTTTATTCCATATACAGTGTCGTCCAAGAAAAGACAACCCCCCCTCCACACACACACACACACACGAAATTTTTTTTCCCGAGATGCCCCTATAAATTACTTATATAAATAACAAATTTTTATGCAATCCTTTGGATTTATGTTGCTAAAACAAATGGAGATTAATAATCGTATTCAAAACAAAAAGTGTTGAAATAAATGCTAGATTTGTAAGTTCAATTTATCTAAAACGTAACGATTACTTAAATATGTAAATATTAAAAGGGCTCAAATCAAGTGTTTTAATTATGATTGGTCCTACTTTTACCAAAAACTAGTAAATAGCTCGTTCTTCTCACGGGAAGAATCACTTTCTCTATTTTGTTTAAAAAAGTACGAGAATTTCAGATGAGAAAAGTTTGCTGAACACTATAGCATAAAAAAAAACTAAGCAATGATGAGTTAGTGGGTACATTACATGCAAGATTTAGTAGGAAGAAGGAGTCGGTGCCTGTGTAAATGTCACTCTTCATAGGGGGTTGTACTTATCCTAGGTGATAATATCGCGAGGTTTCAATGAGATCGCATATTTTTAAGCTTTATTTCATGCTAGAAAGAATGCTCCACGTTTAAGTACTCCAAATTGACATTTTGTTGAGCAGAAACTACTTCATTAGTCTTTTTTGTGAAATATCGGGCAATACATCATCAAAAATTGCCAGCTTTGGCAATCAATAGGCATTTTTTTTTTTTTTTTCATTTTTAACTTAATCTACGAAGGTTTTAAAATTATTACGGAACAGGCGCGCAGCCAGGAAAATTTTTCGGGGGGGGGGGGTATATGCGCCTGGAAAATTTTTCGGGAGGGGATATATCCCGATATCCCCCCCCCCCCTGGCTACGCCCCTGTTACGGAAGACATTTGCAAGTTTACTTGAAATTTAAAAAAGAATTATAGCTTCTACAGAAAACAAAGAAGTTCAATCTCGTAATTCATAAGTCACAAAGATTTTTTTTTTTTTTAAAGGGAGACTATTCACATGCTAATCAGAATTTCAGAAACTACGAAATTATTTCAAGTCTGGCGTGAATTCTTCATTATTCTATTAATTTAACTGGTTTTCTAAGTTATTTTTAAACCCATGACATCAATTAAATTCATGTCAATCGCACTTGCTATAGCTAGCTTTACATACTCAGTGTTTACTCGCGTAATAGTCGCCCTCGCATAATAGTCGCATCCCCGTTTTGAAGCAGCAAAAATAGCTTTAGAGTTACAATATTGTGTAGTAGATATTCCCTGCATAATAATCGCACCTAGACTTTCTACATGAAAAATTGACAAAAAGTGCGACTATTACGCGAATAAACATGGCATTTCACTTTTAACGGTATTAACTAGGTACCGATACTATTGGCGCCGATACCTCCTATTTTTTAGGTATCGGTATCGGTTCTTTCGATTCTAAAGTATCGGGGAAGTATCGGTTTCTATTGCCTTCATCCATTTTCACCGATACTTTTCAAATGAAAACCACGCAGGTGCAGCGCCATTCTAGAATCTTTATTTTGGTAATGAGATGAGAGGAGTCGTTTCATTGGCACATTTGTTTGTGCGAGTGTTTTCGAACTGTTTTTGTTTTTTTTTTTAATTCTAACCATCGCTGAATGGATGCCGTATGTGTGGTCGAAATTATGGACGAAGAATCGCTAGGTGACACTTCAACAATACAAATCGTCTATCCTTCTAAATTATTTTGATTTGGTGCCCAACACTAAATACGCTATCTGCAAGGATTGCAAAAAACAAATGTCGAGAGGTAGAGGCTATAATTTTACTTCAGTTTTATAAACGTTTATTTTCTCACTGTGTGGACTTCAAAAAGAGTTCTCATTCATATAAATATATATATACACACACAATTGAATCTCCCTATAACGAACTCGTTCGGTTCCAGTTAATAAATTCGCTATAGAGAAAATTTCGTTGTACAGAGATTTTTGCAGTTATTTCAGCAAATATTACAAACTTTTTCGATGTTTAAAAGTAATAAATTATGACTTTCAATTAAAAATAAATTGGTATTTATTATAAATTTTTTAAACTCACGGTTTCTTACTTTTCATTGTATAAATGAAATGTTCAAAAATAAAGGCAATCCACGAATTTAGAGAATAAAATATGTAATGCAATTATGTTTATTTTACTTCAAATTTCCGTTATTTTACATTGTTTTACATTCTGTGATTTAAAATTTTCATAAAAATATTCACATTTTAAAAGTGCGCTAAAAATAGAGTGAGGCACATTTTCTTCAATTTGGAAACCTCTTTTTAATGGTTTTGAAAGGTTGAAGCATTTCGGTATGATGTGGTTTTGGTCGTGAAGCGCAAACAGAGCCTTATTATCGCATGTTCAAATTGGGACTTTGCCCAGGGCCCCCGGCTCGAAATGGCCCCCAATTTCAAATATTGTTCTGAAATGTATTTTTTATATCAACATTTTATGAAAAATAAAACAAATTTCTTAGATGGGGGCCCCCAAATTCATCAATACCCGGGGCACCTGTTGATCATAATCAGGCTCTGAGCGCAAAGCCTTATTATTATTATATGGCCAAATCGGGACTTTGTCCAGGGCCCCCAATTTTAAATGTTTTTTCTGAAATATTCTTTTTTATATTAAAATTTTATTAAAAATATAACAAATTTCATAGATGGGGGCCACCAAATCCATCAATGTCCGGTGCCCCTGTTGGTCATAATCGGGCGATGGTGAAGTGTCTTCATTATCGGAGTCAGTTTCACTTTCCTGGCCTCCATTTTTATCATCTGTTACTCTTCCACTAAGTGGTCTGTCCAAAAATTAAATTTTTCTTCAAAACTAACAAAAAAAAAAATCAAAGGTAAATCTGAAATATTTGCTATGGGCAGATAAGCTCTTCGTTATATGGAGAATGTTTATAGTGTTATTTAAGCTTAAAGTTACGCTTCCATGAAAAATTTCGTTATAGGGAGAAATTCACTGTAAGGAGACTTCGTTATAGGGAGATTCTACTGTATATATAGGCTTTTGATGTCGTTGGAGAAAGCCTAGCTCTTTATATAGATTTCACGCTTAAGAGACATGCTTTAAATTTTTATTTAAAAAAATTGGCGCAAGGACATCTGATTCGGCTTGGGTATATCATATAGATATCAAAATTGATGGGGGAGACGGTCCTTGACATCATTTGATATTTCAGGGGATGACGACCTTTAAAGTGTTAAAGCAGGTATAGGCAACCTTTGAAAAATTGCGGGCCAAACTTCCGGATTTTAGCGAAGTAGTGGGCCGAATTATTAGGATTTATATGGAATACTGAATGGTTTATACGGAGTTTTCAAATGTTCCGCCGGCCAGATCAAAAACTGTGGCGGGCCGGTGATTGCGCATATGTGTGTTAAAGTGTAATATTTCAGCCTTCTAAATACGTTTGAGGAATTTGTTTCCATAATTAGCTCACAGAACTTCAGATACAGACATTTTATTAGTCAGCCGGAAATATTTGAAACCGAAAGTGGCATTCTGCTATCGGAAGTGAGTCGTATTTCTGCACATGGCAACGGGGATAGAGCTTGAACCGAATGACGTTTGCCGAACATACCCTCCCCCCCCCACACACACACACACACCCATGGTGCCCCTCTGCAAACGTAAAAAAGGTGCCCCTTTTGTGCTCTATATTAGTGGCTCCCAAACTATGGGCCGTGACCCGTTGTTAGGTCACGGGAGCAATTTCGCTGGGTCGAAAAGGGTGGGAAAAATTAAACTTGTATTTTATATATAAACTATACTATTTTATACAGCTATATTTGTTATCGTTATGTAGTAGTGGGTCGCGAAAAAAAAAATCTGGCTGAAGATTTTTTGAAGAGAAGAACAAAAAAGGAACCACTGCTCTAGATTAAGATTTTCTCAGTTTTAGTTCGAAATGCCCCCCCTTTCGACGATGACACCCAGACCTTGCTTACCGTGCCCTGCTCAGAGCTTAGAATTACAACAGATAAAATTTGTTCAAATCAATCACAGAAAAATATGTTAACAATGATCATAAAAACAATAAAAACTTTTTAACAAAAAAATTAAACCGCCGAAAAACTCAAAAGCAAAAAATAATAAACGTTTTTTTTAATTAACCTTAATAACTAAGTTCTTAAACTAATGTAAGTATACCTAAGTAATTTTGAGTCGGTGCCAAACAACCAGTGGACAAAGATCACTAAATTGCCTAAATCTCCATTATTAATAGGAGTAATTTATTGTTCACACACAGATTTTAATGCTGAGTTGTGTATTACAAAGTAGACCTCTCTGCATTTCCGCGAAAGCTCGTTGATCGTGAGCGACGTACGGAGAGCACATTTTTTGGAATGTTAATGTTTATCGTCGGAGATTTCAAGTTGCATTGTTAATTTGATTTGGCTATTTCTTTAAATTTAAGGTAATTTAGTGATCTTTGTCCATTGGTTGTTTGGCACCGACTCAAAATTACTTAGGTATACTTACATTAGTTTAAGAACTTAGTTATTAAGGTTAATTAAAAAAAGGTTTATTATTTTTTGCTTTTGAGTTTTTCGGCGGTTTAATTTTTTTTGTTAAAAAGTTTTTATTTTATAATTTTTTGTGGCTATAAACGCAAATTAACAGCTTAGTGACGTCAAATCGTGCCAGCGAATTCTTTACATTCATCTGTGTACGTCACACAGTAGCTAGAATTAAAAAATAACTATTACGCATGCGCGAAAATTCAAGAAATTTCGGATCTTTCAACAGTTCAATTTGCAATATTTGATGCATTATCATACCTCAAAAAAAAAACATCGCCAAGCGGTACACATTTCTTTATGGTTGCCAGTCAAAACTACCACCGGCAGGGTACTTCACTCCCACTGAACACCGCCCACGATGGCGCCAAAACCAACACTACAGCACCGGATACGGAACATAGACCAGTTCTTTTTAGGTGTATGAATTTCGAAAAAAAATTAACAAATTGAATTTCGGAAATTTTAATAACATTCAAATACTTTTTGCAAAACGGCAAACAAAAACAAAATGTGTGCATGGGATTTACACATTCGCGTGCGTTGAAATCATTTATTCAAAATTAAAGCATCAACGCATATGTACGTAAATTCAGAACTACACAAAATCTTAAAAGAATTGTTTTAACAAGTGAAAACAAAATGTACACATATGTGCTGTGTACTGTGAACGAAGATGTATAGGTGGTTGATGTGCAGTTTTAAACGGTGACGTAAAAACGTCGCCAATATCACCTGCAATGGACGATGTCGATACGAGGCTATTTCAATCACGTGTCGGTGGAAAATACAAATTTGAACTAATCAGATTGAAACATTGAGTGTCAACTGAAACTACATTTTAAGTTGATTGGTTGGAGGTCATGTGTTGGCTGAAAAATGACGTCACACGGACACCGTCCTTTTAAAAAAAATCAACTCTTCTAGTAATAGCATCTAACAAATATCGATTCAAGAGCTTATATGCCTCGTTAGATCTTCTATTTTATTTTATGAAAACTATAAAATTTAAGGAATATTACATTTTCACGAGGAAAAGGAAAAGATAACTAAACGAGCTGGCATTTAAAAAAAATAAATAGCTATTTAAAAGTCATATTTTATGCGTGTTTATACATTATAATCAGTGAGTGAAAAATCAATCATCCCCTGTTTTCCTACCCTTAGGGTTGGAATATTTTTTCCAAATCTATGTGGGATGAACTTCGGGGTATACCCTTTCCAATAAAAAAAGAATTATCAAAATCGGATTAATCTGTAAAAAGTTATGCGTGATCATACATAAAAATATATATATATATATACGCATCGACTTGAGAACCTCCTCCGTTTTTTGTTGGTTAAAAACACTGAAGATCAATTTCATTAAATATGGATACTTTAAGTAGCAACATTTTTTACATCAGTTACAACTCCATTTTACGTTATATGTAAAATATTTAGAAACAAGTAATGCATAACTGTCATAATTCATAATATGCAAAATAAGCAATAGTTTTCTACATAACTACTTAATAGAAATACTTATGATAATGTAAATGACAGTTTACATAATACATGCATGCACATTACAATTAGAAATGCTAGTCAAAATTTTGCAATAGCACGTGGTGTTAGTTTTAATTTTTGAAACCTATATGACTGCTAGAAATTACAAGGCTTAGCAAAAATATAAATGCAAAGAATTTATTCATATAAACTAAATAACACAAAACTGTAATTACTTACTTTATAATCTGAAAATTTCTTGTCCAAAATTCATTAATTTGAAGTGATTGACTATATGCAGCAACTACCTAGTTGAAGATTACATAGCGTAGATTCATTCAGACACATGAGCAAAGCAGCGAAGCTTTCTCCTGAAACTGGTTTATCTCGAGTCCTGCCGGGTGTCTGTTGTGACGTCACAGTCCTTCTTCCAAACTAGTATTACGGCTCGGTAAAGGAAATTTGCTTGCCATCTTGCGTGGCCCCCCGGTTCGATCCCTTACCCCTGAAAATTTAGTCAATGCATTAGTAGTTTTTTATTTGGGTTGATTATGGAGATCATTTAAAGGTGGAAAAATTTTAGCACCCCCACTGAATTATTTTTTCTGGCTACGGCCTTGGTCCAGTGTACTGGTCTCTTGTACATCTGTTGATTTAATAGGGTCTAGAGTTTGGGCCAGTTTCTTCCAGAAGTAACATGAATATGAGTTAGAATCCCTTAAAACGTCCACTGTCCAATTTTATCTCCCCCTTCTTTGGAACCACAACTGATTTTGCTTGCCTCTTCTGAACACAGCACACAGGACACACGCAATGCTTGCTCATCTATTCTTAATTGCGGTCCTACCTGCAAACATTAAGGAAACTAATACCAGTGTATCAACATCACAAGTCATATGCAAATTGTTAAAAGTATTCGGAAAAAAAAGTAACTAATAAACACAGTTTTATTTTGAGATAGTTAAGCTGATAGACAATTTCATTAAAGTTATTTTTCACCAAAATTTTAAACTTTAATAATAATATTATAAACTCCAAAAATGTTGACCTAAGTGGATAAAACTTGTATTATTCATTACACAACCCCTGTTTGCAAAATAAATAAATAATCAAACCACCAAATATAAAAATATAGATCTTTATTGGTTTTATAAAGATGTAAAACAGTGTATTGCAATATAACAATTTTTAGTTGAACCTGAAAATCATACATATATTGTAAGGATTATACCCCAAAACAAAAATGAGATAGAAATTAAAAGAAAAAAAAAAAAAAAAAAAAAGAAAAAGAAAAAGGACCTTAAATACAACTTCCACTCTCCAGACGGAAAATCAAACATATTCATCATTTGCCTTAAATTTGCTATGAAATTCAATTCAATAAACTGCAATTGTTTAAATTCCATTCAGAATCCGAGATATTTCAGTGCCAAGGAAGCCGGTGAGAAACACAAGATTTATTAAGATGGCGAACCAACTGGTTGCCAGAGGCTACTAGTTAAAAATAATTTTAAATTCAAATGGCAACTGAGCAAGATAATTGAGCATTACCAATTGAATAAATTGAAAAGAAAATCTTTTTTAGCATAATTTGACTTCAACCTATTACTGTACCTATTGTAAGAAACATAAAGACTTTTTTTTTTTTGGTCCATACAATCTCACACAGTTGCTTTTCTAAACATCAGTAGTGACATAGCCAGGAGCTGACTACATGGGCACAAGCCACAAAGCAGGCTTTTCCAACATTGTAGCAAGTAATAAATCTTAGGTGTGCAAAATTTATATCTTGCCAGGGGTACTCATGACCCTAGCAATTATTGGCATGAATTGCTAGGGCATAAAGATGGCAGAAAAGGAATATGAATCATTAGATAGACTAGAGAAAATAATCCATGAAAAAATGTGAAATACAGCACTTCTGCCGAGGATAATGTGTAAACTTGATGCTTATATGGAGGTGAGAATGTAACATTCTACAAAACTTTGCAACAATTACTGCTCACCCAAAGATAAAAGGTCAGCTTTGGCATGCTGCCAAAAAAAATGGATGCTGCGATTTGTTTCATAGGAAAGATGGGTGCAAGTACTCTTAAAATTCTATACGGTAGTAGTATTTTTTTGAGATATTTGGACTTTCATTTCCGATTTACAAAATACTTCCGTATGGCCAGTTGGCCAAAATAAGTTTGGTTTAACAGTGGTTGGCAACACTGTCAGTACATTCTAGAGAGAGAATTTCTTGCACATCTGAACCCATCTTCCCAGGATACATTTTTTGGCAGTGGGCCAAAGGCAACCTTTTATCTTTTGGGCGAGCAGTACTTGCAACTACTTCTAAACATGAAACAAAATATTGGTTTGATGAAAGTTCTCAATTTCTCCACTTGAAGGACAGTAAAATTTATCACTATTTTTTGTACCATATGAGTGAAAAGTAATAATTAGAAGCATATTATAAAAGACAAGAAAATTTTTTAACTTATTATTATGAGAGATACATTGATTCATAATTCTTGGAATTAAAAAAAATGCTTAATAGTTTGTAAAATATTAGATTTTTTTTTAAAAATACCTACGTTTAAATTTTATAAATAAACCACCACTTTCTAAAAACCAATGATGCAGTTACAGCAGTATGAACAGTAAAATATTGTGACTTGGCTATAATATTCATAAGTTATTTAGAAAGAGATTTGAGGACAATCCATTTGATATACATGCCTAATATATGGACAAAATATATAAACAAAAAGTTTTCTTGAAAATTAAAATAAATAAATAAATAAAGTGAAATAAACAGCTAACAAGTACATTCCTATAGAATACATGCATTTTATTGTTAAAATTCAGAGATACTCTTAAAATTTTCAAACTATTATAAAACAGAAATAATACATTGATTTAAAAATTAAAAAATTACAATGCATTTATTAAACACTATTAACAAACTCATAAAGGAAAAAATCCAAAAACAGCGGACGGAATCTGAAGACATTTGCTACATACACATACACTTATTAAATATTCAGTGCAATCCAGAACTTCAACATATGCCATTGATACATTTGTCATGACAAAATAAAAATAATTTTGAATATTAAAAAAGTACATTTTTTACTTAAAATGCATCTGCTTTTTAAAAAAAGGCACTATATTTATAAAAATATTTACAAGCATAACTTCATAAAATACATAAAACTATAGAGCACACCAGTGACATGCTTAACAAAAGTGAAGTGTAGATGAGAATTTTTCACATAGATTATGTAAAAGGGAAGATTGTAGTGAAGAGATTAATTTCTTAGTCCTATTTAATTTTCTTACTATTTAGCTGGGACTCCACCATATGGACTATACTGCAAATAGAATACAAAAAGGTATTAGTATAATTATTTTTAAAAATAATAATTATTACTAGCATATCATAACTATGAAACCTTTTAAAATGCAGAGTCAATATAATTTTTGGAGTTCATCATTTTCTTTTCTTTATTTATTTTTTATTTTTATAACCTAGAAATAACAATGTGCACTTCAGTAAATTACATTTCATACTGAATTTTTTAGCGACACAAAATATAGCAGCAACAAGAACAACTTTGGATTTAAATAAATATTCAAATCCTTTTATTTTATTTTCATAGAACTATAATGTAGTTATTGCTTAAGGTATTTTAAATTATTAAACTATGTTGTGATGGTTAGAAAACAGATTCGATACACTTAAATTGCAAATATAAGAAGGCATTAAAATAATTAAAACCGTTACTATTCAGAAGAAACTAGAATCATAAACTTATTACAATGGCTGGTGGTAGCTCAGTGAAATAAAAATACGTTCTTTAAGGACAGTGAAAATAAAATGGAATGATTTGAAAATTATGCCAGCACAGAATTACATATTGGCGAGAACAAACACTTTGCTGCGATTAATAATGCCAATCCCAGAGCAACCCTAAAACTTAGTCCAATAAAATTAAAATGATGGAATCGCAAGCAAATATTTTTAAAGTTGATGCAGGCCAACAATAAATAATAATGCCAACACTATGCCAAAGAGGGGGATAAGCACTAAGCTGTTTCTATTGCAAACAGATGTAATGCAATCAGTTCCCCCCCCCCTTTTTTATGCACAGAATAGCTCCACAGGTCTGATGAGGCAGATGAACAATTAGGGAAAATGCATACTGGGAAAAGTGAATATACAGAGCCTAAGTGACAGAAAAATGAGAACAGAAATGCACTTTAGAATTCTTGATTTTGGAAAGATTACATTAAAGAAACACAAATTAAATGATTATTAAAATTAGATATGCGATCTTCATCACAAGAACCTACCCTGAATCCCTTTAACAAACAAAAAGGAATTTAAAAAAAAAAAAAATCCTATGAAAGTTGTTTTAGTCTTGATTAAAAAAAATAATTTTAAAATATCTTCAAATTTTAATGCACCATTCTCTGTTTTATCTTTGAAATGATATATGAGACATACAAAAGCTTTAAAATTGCAAGTGATTATAAAAGTGGAAGTTATTGGAAACTTTGCAGAAGCATGCCAGTTTGGTGTTGACGAAAGGAATATTTGTAGCTGGTGATCAGAAAAAGTTGAACTAGCATGTATGACTGAAACAAAGCAAACTGGGAGAGGAATTGCATGCCAGCATAAGATAATTTAGAAAAATGGATTCTATAAAAAATGAGGGGGACTTCTGGTGTCTACAGTGACAATCCACAATGAAGCAAACATTATTTTTATGTTTACAAATTAAGAGCAACTCAAAGTGTGAGGGATATAAATAACATTTAAGATATTCCCATTTCACACATAGAATGTTGAAAAATGCGTTAAACTCTCACAGAATCTCCGAGAAAAGTTTGTGGAGCTGAGTCTGGGGGTGGTCTTATAGTAATGATAAGTTACCAAAGTGAACCATGCCTATCTTCAGTCTTCACCCATAAATCAGATTTTAAAGTACCTTAAGCTAAGAATGAGAGAATATGGAGATAATCAATTATGTTCAACATGATTTTCTTGGATTTATAACTTTCCACAAATAAGTTTTATCAATTAAAAAAAACTTTCTTCACAAAGATTACAAATCAACTGGCTCTAAATCAATTGGATTTTAAACTATAACTTTGTAAGCTATGTGCGACCAGAATATGTTGATGGATTTAAAAAAGGTGAATACTTCTAATTCAGTTAGAAAAATAAGCACCTTTAAAGCACATTTTCAACAAATAACAAAAAATAAGTACCTATGCCTTCACATGTTTATATGCATATCGTTACAATAAATTTAATTATCAAGTGTTATATGAAGTTCTTATATAATATTGCAGGGAAATCATTCCGAAAACAGCTAGGGTGAAAAGAAAAGGGAATTAACGTGAATTTAAAAAAAGGCAAGATATTAAATTATGCATGAAAGTAAAATAATTTAGTACATTTTTCTCATTACTTCTCAGTTTTATTAATATTTTATTAATACGTACTGGCTTTTAAAAGAATGAGGGTTCAGCAGTTTAGTAATGAATTTCTGTGCTAATAAGCAAGAAATCAGGAAAGTCAGGAAATGGAATGTGAAAATGGAATGTGAAAATTCAAGTCAGGAAAATGGAATGTGAATAACAAAAACTGTAAATACACGCATTTAAAAAAAAAAAAAAAAAAAAAAAAAACAAGATGGAATAATCAAAAGATTTTTTTTTAACTTGCTCATTATATTTTCTTCTTCTCACTCACATATACACTCACACTTCTCATACTGACTAATGGAAGTTTTTAATACTGTGCACATACATAGTGTGAAGTGTGTGCACCGTGATTTAAGTTTCTTTAATCGTGTGGAACTAGGTCTTGCATGACAGTCGAGTTTTAAATCAGTTCAGACAATGTTACATGAGGTAGTAGAATGCACTACAGCAACATTTTAGGACTACACTCTAGGACATTTGCATTTGGAAGGGCTGACTATGTCATAGTTGAGCAACTTGAAGCAAATCATGTCCACAAAACATGTTGACAGAAAATACTTGCATGAAGAAAATAGCACTCTAGTGTTAAAAATAATTTAAGAAAAAGAAAAAAGATAGTACTTAGACATTAAAAATAGGATCAGATTGCCAAAAAGCTTTAATAATACAGTCCTTAGTTATGAAGGAGGTTCAGCATAGGTCCAAACCAGGCTCGGGTTCTATAATTCACTATTTTGTTCAGACTCAAGCTTATATGGAAATTCTAATTCATTTCTTTTACATAGCTTTTTAAAATAATACATAGTTTTTGAATCAATTAGTGTACTTCATAAGAAAAAATGTAGGAAAAATAGCACCTAGTATGTATTAAAATTCTTCAGATATTTTAAAGTGATGGATTTTTAATCATGAGACAGAACATCTCTTTATTTTGTATATTCTTCCACCCCAGGGGAAACAAGAAATTTGGAATGTTTTGACTGTGTTTCATTCACAGCATTCTCATTGACAGTAATTGGCTTTCATTTATTAATTAGCTTTAATTTCAGGCTTGGGTTCAGATTACAAGTCCTTAGGCTTTGCTTTACAAAAGTGAACCCAAACGCATGCCTACATTCTGAATCCATGTAATGGGGAAAAAAAAAGCATAAACTTATACATTTTAGATGCTTTATAAACAATACTTGTCCTTCAGATTCCAGCTCCGCCTTTTTTTTTTCTGACTACATAAAGGAAAATCTACTGTTTATTATTTTACCCCAAAGGTTAATTGCATTTTCTGAACTTTTTTTTCTCCCAGTAATAGGGTAAATAGTTTCACTATTCAAACTAAATTATTAAGACATACGTTAATTATAGCAGATCTAATTACATATCAGTTATTTTTACATGACTAAAATTTCCCATTTTAAAGAAAAAAGTACCATTTTTTTAAAATAGAAAAACATTAAATTTAGGAAATGTGGTTTTTTTAATGGACTGATTAATTTCATGATTTAAATCTGATTAAAAATCACTGGCATCTCTCTATTCTAAAAAAAAGTAATGGCATCTGTCACGAGCTTGTTCGACTATCTTCTCCTAAACTGTGGGGATTTGAATTTCAAGAAACGTCCACGGATTTGGAAAATTCCGAGGAACCTGTGATTTATAACATATACACCCCATTTGAACTCTCTCTCTCTGTCACACTCACTCACTCACTTACTTACTCTCACTCTCTCTTGCACGCACGCACGCACGCCTCGTAAAAATAGCATAAATGAATTCATAAGACCTCAAAATGTTTAAATACACCAAAATATCGAAGTCGGATATTTTCCTTATTACAATACTTTCCTTACATGGTACATGTTCGGAAAGTAATAAATCATCCACTGATTTTTATAGAAAAATTTATTCTTACAATAAGTCGAATTGCAAAGTGTGTATCTTGGTCAGCTCCACTGGTAGCAATAGCCGATTTCATCTGTCCGTTTGGTAAGGCAGCCAAGTACCGACCTCTTTCTGCAACACTTTCTATTGTAACAAATTGATTCTGCATTAAAACTTCTTTTACCTTGAATCTACATTCAGGTGTTGGAAGACCTCCAGAACCCTAAGATGGAATTTATTCATTTACTTATCAACATTTTGATAAAAACATAACTATTCATGTCACAAAATTTTAAATTAAAAGGAAAATTTAAAAACTGTTTAACCCAATCAGACTTGATTAAATAATTTCTCTTTTGATAACAGAAATTAATAATTAAAATAATATTAAAATGAAATTAAAAATCCAAATAATTAAATTTTCGAGGAAAATTGGTTTTCCTTTGTGTGCACAAATTAGGACATCTGTTCTGTATGATAATATAGGATATTTTAAAAATAAACCTTTAAAAAATGAAGCTGTCCATTCTCAAGGAAAGAGAGAGGGTTGAACCACTTGTTTGACGGATGTGTGTGTGCATATTTCAATTTCAGAAAATCTTGTTTCCTGTGCTTCTTTTTCACACATGTGACCAGCCTACTGTATTTGAGTTTCATGGAGATATGATGGTGTATTTTAGTCATTAGTTTATTTTACTTTTATAGTCAACTACAAAATTGTGGCCAGAGGCATAGCGAGGGCATCATGATTGGGAGGGGAGAACTATGAAATATGCTAACTCAAAATTTGGAAATTTTCCAGTTACCTTAGGGAGTCCGTTGCCCCCACCCCCTCTAAAAAAAAAAAAAAAATTAAAATTCTGTTAACAAAATAACATTGATTAAGTCTTTTTGTGAAACATTCAGTCTTTTTCACTGTTTGGTGTCCCCCCCCCCCCCCGTCCCCGAAAATTTTTTCTAGGTACAGCCCTGCTTCACTGCTTGGTTTTTGAATCAAATCGGGAACCAGTGGGGGTGGGCAAAGTATCCAGTAGGGGATATTTAAGACAATGAAAGAGAGCAGATAAAACAATCTATATAAATAAAACAGAGTGTAAACTGTCCGTTTGTCTGTCTGTCTGTCTGTGTCTCGCGTAGCTCCGAAACGGGTGATCGTAGACCTGCCAAATTTTGTACGGAAATTCTCCAAGACGGGTCTCGACACACCTCGAAGCGATTTTTTCGAAATTCGAATTAGAAAATGTTTTGTTTTATGTTTTGTCCGATTTTTAGCGATTTTTCTTGCGTAAATACATAATAACGCCGGTAATTGCACTCGCAAGAAAACGATATTTACATCATCGTATAGAGGAGAAAATTTTCTTTTAAAAACTGTTTGTTCGGACTGTGTAACATAATTTGCAGATTTTTGGGAATTTTTCAAATAAAATTAAATTTGACGCTGACTTTCGTAAAATATTTTTAAAACTGCTGCATCTTGAATTCTATCTGTCATAACTTTTTTATATTTGGGCAAAAAACGGAGCACACATTTCTCCCACTTTTAAAAGAAGAACGGAGGAAAAATATAAATTAGGAGAATTTTTACGAATTTTTAAGTAAAGAAGGATTTTCATTTCAGTAGCACCTGCTTATGAGTTTCGGTTTGATATCTTGCGGTTTGGTTGTCATGGATACAGTAACAATGATTAAAATTGCCAGTTGAAAAAAATAAATAAAAACGGGTCCCGCGAGCAGACGATTTCTTTGCTTGGTTCGATTTCCTTTTATAAATACTGGATTTATTTGCGAGAAGAAAAATTAAACTGAGAAAAACAATTTTAAAGCCTTTATAAATAGCGCAGTCTTATCTCTTATCTCTTTTCTTTTTGTAAAGGGTTGCAAGAGAGGGTGACGTATTTTTAAAATTAAAAAAATGTCCATTTCATGTCGTGTCTGAGGTATTTAACGCTAAAACGTGAACCTATAAGACAGCATGTCTGAGGAAAGACATTTTGAAGGTGAGAAGTTCACTGCAAATGGTCCATTTTCACTTTTTTGATACCGAATGATGCTGACATAGTTTTTTTTTTTTTTTTTTTTTTTTTTTTGTGTGTCATTATATTGAAATGATCTCAGGTTATTACATATATGACGCAAATTTTAAGTCAAGAGTGAAATAATTTTGCTTTTTCTAGATTCCACATCACTGGAATTAATTCGAATTACACATGTGAGGAAATTTTTCGTTTCCTACCGTGCGAAGAACGGGCACGCAGCTAGTTTTAAGATAAAAAATGAAAACAGAAGAAAGGCGATGGCTTTCGTCATTCTGCATTCCCTTCATGACTGCAGCTGCAGATTATGGGGATGCTCTGTTGATGATTCACAAAACCTTAATACTTTTTTTATGGTATATTATTAAATGATTTTTTAATATACTTCTACTAATTATTATATCTGCAGCTTTTTAACATCATATATGGCATATCATGAAACATGGTGCGGTATGGTATAATTTAGCTAAAAAGTATTTGCGAATAAATTATTCAATATACTTTATTTCTTTTTAACACTTGGATACAAAAAAAATTGAGGCACAGCACAATTACCCCTGTAATAGTCAATGATTAATGCATTGCTGTCTGCTTACTTTCTGTTGTGAATGCAAATAAATGTACACATAAATAATATTGATCAATCAAATAATTACATATTCATGCAGATTTTACTTTCAAATTTTTACCAATGCTGTTGCACCTGAAGAACAATAACTTGAATTGTAATTATTGTCAACAATGTAGCCATGAGTGATTAATCAAAACAATGTAGCCGTGACTGAACTTGCCAATGTCTAATTTTAATTGCTATCATAAGAAGCTGCTTTTTACTTCCTTGTACGGAGTATAAGGAAGTAGTAATGTGATCCCGAAAAATTTTGGGAGACAAATTTCGACGACAAAAACAATTTTGACTACTTCTAAATTTACTTTTAAGAATTTTTTCGATGCATCTCATCGTAAGCTAGCATGCACGATCATATAAATTCATCTGCAACTCATTTTGACCAGCGACGAGTTTATTTTGGCCAGTTTTTCCATGCCATCTGTACATATGTACGCATGTATGTAACTCGCATATCTCAAAAACTATTGGTCGTAGAATGTTGAAATTTTATATTTAGGATTGTTCTAACAACTAGTTGTGCTACTCCCCTTTTGGTCCCAATTGAATGGATAGTTTATGTACAGGACCGGCCAAAGGTTTCGAAATACATTATGCTCTATGGGACGAAATTCATTAAACTTGCATATCTCAAAAACTATTAGGCGTAGAATGTTGAAACTTTATATTTAGGATTGCTCTAACATCTAGTTGTGTACCTCCCCTTTTGGTTCCATTCAACTGGAGAATTTATCTACAGGACTGCCCAAAAGATTCGAAATGCATTACGCTCTATGGGCCGAAATTCATTAAACTCGCATCTCAAGAACTATTGGTCGTAGAATGTTGAAACATTATATTTGGGATTGCTCTAACATCTAGTTGTGCACCTCCCTATTTGGTCTCAATCGAATGGATAGTTTATGTACAGGACCGCCCAAAAGATTCAAAACACATTACGCTCTTTGGGCCGAAATTCATTAAACTCGCATATCTCAAAAACTATTAGACGTAGAATGTTGAAACTTTATATTTAGAATTGTTGTAACATCTACTTGTGCAGCTCCCCTTTCAGTTCCATTCGACTGGATAGTTTATCTACAGGACCACCCAAGAGATTCTAAATACATTATGCTCTATGGGCCGAAATTCATTAATGCGTATTTTAGAGGTATTAGGCTATTTTAAACTACTCAGAAGTGATATATGCTGTTAAGAATTACAAAATGAATTTCTCCATTAAAAAAAGTGTCTTTATCATTTATAGTTCTGCTACAGGAACACTCAAAAAATTTCCAATACATTACGGTCAATGGCAATTTTAGGGGCATTCATCCATTTCAAACACAATACCATCCTACCATATAAGTTAGGTAACGGTCCAACCACGGTCATGTCCTGCCCTAAACAACTACGACAAAAGTTGCCAGGCATGGCGACTTTTGATGTATGTGTGTATGTATTTAACTCTCAAATCTCAAATGTGTTAGTCGTAGAATGTTGAAATTTCAGATGTAAGATTGTTGTAACATCAAGTTGTGATCTCAATTTTTGGTTCCAATCTACTGGAGAGTTTATTTACAGGACCACTGAAAAGAATTTCAATACTTTAATGTCTATAGACATCTTCAATATAATACTATAGACAGTCATTGTATGGTCCATGCCCAAAATCACACCGTCTGTCGTCGGCCTTGGCGAGTTTTACCAACATATCGCCACTTTTCATTGTCCTTGGTGAGTTTTGACGAAATATCACAAAGTTTGGCGATAGTCAGTCATTGTTTGGTCCATGCTTAAAAGCTCGCCGTATGTTGTCGACCTTGGTGAGTTTCACCAAAATATTGCCAAATTTGGCACCAAAAATTATTTCGTATTTTGTATAACTCTAAAACTTTAATCCGTAGAATTTTGAACTTTTGTATTTAGAACTATTGTAATATCTAACTGTTTTCAATATCTGTTTTGACTGCAATCGACTGGGAATTTATGTACAGGGTCAGCCAAATGACTTTAAATACATTAAGGTGTATGGATGCATTCAACTCATTGAAAGTCTGTGGTCAATGACTACTTTGGCTATCCCCAAAATCTCGCAAACTATCTAGAGCTTGTCGGCTTCTGGTGAAATATTGCCAAATAAAGTGTCAGAAGGAAATCTTTCAAACTGAACTCAGCTTGGCGATATCAAAATATTTGGCTAGAAATCGCTGAACCTTACTATTAATGATATTTTATTTCTTTCAAACAAAAGGAGTTTAGATGAAGTGCGCAGAAAATATTTTTGATTAATAGACGTGCAAGGAAGTCATGTGTTGTCCTCATCAGATTTTTTTTACACTATACACATCATCAGCATCATAATAAATACACCACAATAGGAAATAGGACAGTAATCTGGTGCCTAATCATATCTTTTGTGATCTAGATAGCATGCACAGTCCCGGGTTTCTCCAGTAGAATTTTTTTTATATACATGTGGAGGGGTCACTGGACTGACAGGAAACAGCGAATGAAAAATCTTCTCCAAATTTTTCTGCATTCATTAATAGCCAAATATGGGGGTGCATTAGAAAGGTAAAAGCGAAATACAGTGTAACCCTGATATTTCAAAATCCTTGATATCTCTAATAAATGAGTTTTCCCTTACAAACTGGCTTCCTTTTATTTTACCTTGAAAACTCTGAGTTTTTTCGTGTCCCTTCGATTTCGAGGTTATACTATACTTGAAAGGAAAAAAGAAAGGGTCAGAGTGGTACATAATTGCGAAAAACACATATTTTGCTGTCATCTTACACCGATAGCATACCATAAACCTTGAGTATGTCCTTTCAGTCCTGGCCAAGTCTGTGGATTTTCTGACTGCCCTCAACCAGTTTACTACGCTATTCTTTCTATAATCCTAGAAAAAATTCTGCTTGTCTCGATCCAAAAGAGAAAAAAATGATAGCAGAAAAATATATGAAAATAATAAGATTCTGAAGTTCGAGTCCAAAAAAGATTTTTTTCCTCCAACTGAAACATAGTTTTACCAAGTGAAGAATGGGATTTTGCCAACTGGGCATGGGCATAACTTGGGCTTCGAAACTGGGGGGGCAAATGTCATTCTAATGAAAGTCTATATATGCGTGCCCGTATACACACACACACACACATATATAATGTTTATATGTAATATGTATATATTACTTATTATAAAAGAAGATGTCTGTGTGTGTGTCGGCGGCTTTTTGAAGCCGCCGACAAAGGGCTACACCTAGAACACCAAATTTGGTACTCAGGAAGTTTTGGTACATAAAGTTGTGCACCTCAAAGCGATTTTTTCAAAATTCCACCTAGAATTTTTTTTTATTTTATGTTTTATGCGATTTTCGACATTTTTTCTCACCTAATTCGTAATAACGGCGGAAATTACGCTCGCAGCAAAACGGCATTTGTATCATCGGATAGAGGAGAAAATTTTCTTTTAAAAACAGTCTGATCTGAATACTTAACATGTTTTACCGATTTTTAGGAATTTTTTTACTAAGGATGTATTTCAGCAAATTTTTTTGTAAAATAATTTTAAAACTGTCGCATCTTGAATTCTATCCGTCATAACTTTTTGATACTTTGACAAATCGTGAAAAATTCTTTTCTCCCTCTTGGAAAATGAAAACGAAAAAATTATGTAAATTAGATGATTTTTTACGAATTTGAATGCAACCTAATATTTAGAATTTAATAGCATCAACGCGGAGGAGCTTACGCCATTGCATTGCAATTATGGCACGAGAATTTATGTTAGGTTGTTGCCTCAAAAAGGATTAGAAAAAAGGTTTTTCCACCTATCCACATATAAATTTTTAACAGGGAACCGTCCGTATTTTCAATTCGCAAGTGAGGATTGATGGCGTCAGTTGCTTTAATATACGTTAAAATTACGCCACAATTTTAACTCATTTATTCCAGCTCTTTTTTCAACACAGGGAGACGATATTTTGATTAAAATTTACTGTAGAAATAAACTAAGAAATTCACTATTATTATTATTAGAAGTGGTATTTTAATTCGTTGCTTATTTAAAAATTGAAATGTCTTAACACAGCTGAAAATGTTCATTTTAAAAATTACAAAGTTCGTTTTAAAGCTCAATATATTAAAATTTTTTGCATTTAATTATGGGGCGGGCGTTGCCTAACATATCATACATGCTGCGAGTATAGCTTTATTTTAACGCTGAATTACGTTCCTCCATAGTGATCCTACATAAAGCAAAGTTTTAATGATACCATTGAAAACTACTATGCAAAATATCGAAATTAACTCCCTCAGACAGCCGGGGTATCCTTTACGACAGTTAAACAGTGACATCATAAATTTTTAAAAAATGCGTGACATTTGTAAGCTCTGCAATTCTAACGCCCTGTCACAATTAAAGTGGGAATAAATAGCTCCTCGAGATTACACAGTTTGATGTTTTTCAGGAGACAGGACCATGGAGGATATATAAGATATCGCTATATTGGATACATGGATATTTAAAATGACACGAATTGGATATTTTCTCCCCACGGTAAGATGAAATGGTTTGTGGTGCTAAATACGCCAATCTTATAAAACTCTGCATAAATTAAATATATATGGAGATTTTCCTTAATGGCAACGATTATGCGAAATGATTATTATTTATGTTAATGCGTAAATTGCAAAGAATCGCCATAGAATTAAAAGATCCCATCGGGGCCAAATAATCTAAGCTGCTTCTTTTAAGTGAGCTTTGAAGAGGGAGAAGCAAAGATAGATAGTATTAATGTACGTAATAGGTAGTATCAGGGACGTAGCCAAGGGGGGGTTAGGGGGTCATAACCCCCCCATGAGGAATTTTTTGCCATACAAAATGTATATTCTTCACTCCTTTATCACACACATGTATGCATATATGTGAGTTGCAGTAGTCGTAACCGCCCCCCCATGAAAATTTTCTGGCTACGCCCCTGGGTAGTATTATTAGATTTGTAAGGATAATATGAATAAATACCAATATACCACATTAAAAAAATATTTTATGAAATTAAAAGTGTTTAACCTTTTTCAACGGTTGCCTTACAACCAACTAAACGAAAAATAATTCTAACTTACGTTAATATATCCTGCCGTAAATTCAACAGAGGAGATTACTTGAACTTTTTAAAAAATAAACTTCTGTTTTGTCACATGCAGGTATGATTTTAGTAAAATATTCGCTTCTTCACGTATTAAGAGCGGGTGAGCAGCTATTTTAAAAACATCTCTTGAAAATACCATAAATGAATTCAGAAGACCCCAAAACGTGTAAATACACCAAAATCTCGAAGTCGAATTTTTTCATGATTACAATACTTTCCTTACATGGTACATGTTCGGAAACAAATAAACGGTTGTCCATTTCATGTTGTGTCTTAGGTATTTAATGTTACAATTTGAACATAAAAAACAGTATGATGTAGAAGCCATGCATTTTGAAAGCGAAGAGTTCTCTGCAAACCGTTAAGCTTTTCACTTTTTTGATAGTGAATGACACTGACGTAGTTTTTGAGTCATGTAGTGTTGTTCCTATTTGGAACACCACTATTCAATTTCACAGCTAAAAAAGGATAACAAATCAGTAATGCGTTGTTTTGAATGATGACAAAAACCCAGGATTTTTCTCTTGCCGCCCTTAGTGTTGATCGTTGTCAAAGTAAAGAGAACCAAAAGGATGGGATTGAAACATTTAATTTAACCAATTAACATAGTAGATCATGTAAAAAAAAATATTAAAACTTAATATGCAGCACAATGAACACTTTAACAAATTTAGCATGACTCAGCAGCAATCGACAATGAACCGTGAAATAAAAGGTGAAAATTTACACACATTTCTATGGCACAACTCACAGCTTAATTAAAACAATTACAAAAGATTTTGATCTATTTAACACCTGCTCCAGTGCTGCAAAAGTGATCAGGTAGCACTCATAGATGTTGGTAAAAAAAAAATTTAAAAACCCCTGGGTACCCATGGTTGCAAACCAAAATTTAAATTCAGTGGAAAAATCATGTTTTGCTTGTAATTCACAAAATTTTAGCTTAGATGCTACTCTTGTATGGGAATTAACACAATACAGAATGGTACATTTCAACAAAATTCATTCAATCCCTTTTTTTATAATTTTTACAGGAAGACCGATGGTCAAAAGAAATTTAAACAAAAAAATAGGCTTAAAAGGAAAATAAAATTACATCTTAACAATAAAAATAAAATAATAAAAAAAAAGGGGGGGGGGGCAGATGACACGAAGTCCACCATTTAGAGACAGCATGAGTTGCAGCAATACATTGATCAAGGCAGAAAAAGAAGGATCAAGATCTTCTAGTCAGACCGGAGTCTCGGGGCTAAGCCCACATTGCAGATGCCCGTCTATTGGCGCCACTCACGGACTCGCATTATATCAAGAGATTGAAAAGCAAGGAATGATCTCACCAATATCATGTGCGCTGGCGGCTTGGCGATTAGATGGGAGCACGGAGGGCCATGTGCTAATCAGCGACACAGTCGGCGGGGGCTGGAACGTGCGTCGGCCTAGCAGGTCATCTCATCCGGGCTCCTTTATCTGTCGTGCTAGGTATGCATTCAGCGGCCAGTAGTCGATCAGGAATTCATTTCTATCTCTCCACGGTGGGGCAGATCACGTCATCTTGGGTGTCTAGGGGTCTTCCTTCAGTTATCAGTTCATCCTACACGACTTGTCAAATCAACCCAAGGCTGGGCTGAACTTGAGCTCTCAAGAGCTAAAAAAACACCACCCTTTAGTCAGGACGTTCTAGCTGAAACTCGTTTTTAAATTTTTTTTTTACCAACATCTATGAGTGCTACCTGATCACTTTTGCAGCACTGGAGCAGGTGTTAAATAGATCAAAATCTTTTGTAATTGTTTTAATTAAGCTGTGAGTTGTGCCATAGAAATGTGTGTAAATTTTCACCTTTTATTTCACGGTTCATTGTCGATTGCTGCTGAGTCATGCTAAATTTGTTAAAGTGTTCATTGTGCTGCATATTAAGTTTTAATATTTTTTTTTACATGATCTACTATGTTAATTGGTTAAATTAAATGTTTCAATCCCATCCTTTTGGTTCTCTTTACTTTGACAACGATCAACACTAAGGGCGGCAAGAGAAAAATCCTGGGTTATTGTCATCATTCAAAACAACGCATTACTGATTTGTTATCCTTTTTTAGCTGTGAAATTGAATAGTGGTGTTCCAAATAGGAACAACACTACAAAATGGTGCCGTGACCAGGATGTTTTTAAATTTTTTTTTTTACCAACACCTATGAGTGCTACCTGATCACTTTTGCAGCACTGGAGCAGGTGTTAAATAGATCAAAATCTTTTGTAATTGTTTTAATTAAGCTGTGAGTTGTGCCATAGAAATGTGTGTAAATTTTCACCTTTTATTTCACGGTTCATTGTCGATTGCTGCTGAGTCATGCTAAATTTGTTAAAGTGTTCATTGTGCTGCATATTAAGTTTTAATATTTTTTTTTACATGATCTACTATGTTAATTGGTTAAATTAAATGTTTCAATCCCATCCTTTTGGTTCTCTTTACTTTGACAACGATCAACACTAAGGGCGGCAAGAGAAAAATCCTGGGTTATTGTCATCATTCAAAACAACGCATTACTGATTTGTTATCCTTTTTTAGCTGTGAAATTGAATAGTGATGTTCCAAATAGGAACAACACTACAAAATGGTGCCGTGAAGGCCCTTGCCCTTTTACCCTTGTGTGTGTTGTCGAAGTAAACCGAACTAAAATTTTGACATTCATAAATGTACTTTTCAATATCTTCTAAAATTTTGCAGTGAGTGTTAGGAATATTTTTTTTAAGTCATGCCAAATTCGAGTGGTAACAGTGGCAATGCCACTGCCTTTCCAAATCCCTCTTTCATTAGTATGTTACCTAATTTAAATGGTAACAATGTGACATCCTTTTTCGATTACCTGGTGCAGATAGCACCGTTGGCGTCGTGGACTGACGCACAGTCCATCGCAGTGGCGAAGTTGAAACTTGAGGGCTCAGCTCTTCAATTCTATGCCTCCACTTTGAAAGAGGTTACTTTTGAGTCCCTGCAGGAATTTAGGGCACGTTTTGAGGCCATTTTGCAGAGTCAAGTGACGTAGCTCAACAAATAGCGAACCTTACAAACTGCAAACAAAATTTAAACGAAACTGTAAGGGACTTTGCTACCAGGCTAGAGGGTATCGCGCAAAAGGCTCTTAAGTCTTCAGCTGGGGAAGAAATTCCAAAACGTTTTAGTGACAACATGCTACTCTCGCAATTCAAGGCAGGGTTAGCCGCAAACATTCGTGCTCAAGTAGTGATAGCGGACCCAAAAACATTTCAGGAGGCCACCGAATTGGCCAAACGTGTTGAGCGGGCACTTCAATCTTATGCCTCGGACATTAATGTAGTTAGTGCACGACCTACCACTAGCGACAGTGAGTTAGCGCAGATTTTTCGATCCACTACGGATCAGTATACGAAATCATTGGAGCTTTTGACAACGATCAACACTAAGGGCGGCAAGAGAAAAATCCTGGGTTATTGTCATCATTCAAAACAACGCATTACTGATTTGTTATCCTTTCTTTAGCTGTGAAATTTAATCGTGGTGTTCCAAATAGGAACAACACTACAGTCATTATACTGCAATGATGCCAGGTTAGTACTCATGACGCAAACTTTACGTCAAGAGTCAAATAATTTTGCATTTTTTTTTTTTTTCTTGCTAAGATTCCACACCGCGAATAAATTCGAATTACACATGTAAGGAAAATTTTCGTTTCTTACCGTGAGAAGAACGTGCACGCAGCTAGTATATATATATACAAACTATAAGTAAACATAAAATATTTCTTCTATAACAATGGAAAAAATACTGTACTAAAACGGATGAAATTTGAGAACAGTTATTTTTAACTCTTGAAAACAAAAAGTAAATAGTGCAATAAGTATCATTAATAAAATAGATAAAAGGGCTTACTTTCCCCCCCTTTTATCAAAACAACTCCACAGCCACTGGTATCACTGAGGACCGAATCAGCTTTAAGCGGTAGAGTCTGTGTGTACGTCCAAAACAAAGTTCATTGGAAGGATTGAAAATTGCAATATGTGTTCACTATAAAAAAAAATTAAAAAAAAAAAATCTCCACAGCCACTGGACATGAGCAGGGCTTGACTGCCAAGAAACATTTGACGGTCAAAAACTGAAGCGGCCGACTTTGATTTTCAAAGGCTCTTTCCAATAAGTAATGAGAGGCATCATTTTTAATTTAAACAAAACTACATTTTCCCCCTCAAAGCGAAACTATAATGGACGTCTTCTGTTTAAGGAATTCCTGACAAACAAACCCAGATGATGTTCATCAGTACATTGGAGTCTTTTCTCCAGACTAATAGTTTATCTTTCTTTAAAATTTACCGATTTGACAAGAAAATTACGAAAACTACTTACCTGTACTCATGCACAAAGCAAGTTAATATTTCACTGCAGGATACAGATATTCGGCTGGTAAAATTCATTTAACTTAACCAAACTTGACACACAGACATCATTTATTTAGCTTAGCTCTTTGTAATCCATTCTTTGCAGCTCATTCAACCCTCTTGTACATCTCCCGTGTTCTTCTTCGGATATCTCCCCCCATGCGCCAACCAGGTAGCGAAAGATTAACAACAGACTTGAAATATAAAACATCAAGTCAATATGCTTGCGGGAAAAACTGGTCCTATTCTATTTAAGTGAACACAGATGTGACTGATTTTTGCGCTAACAGGAGATAAAAGGGCCGCGTTCGACATTTAAATCACTCCAATTTTTCACAGAATCTTAATGGTCATTTAGTGATGACATGCTCTTATGTTTTGTTTGTAGGTCCAGAAAAACGATCATTTTATGCCTTGTTAAAAAGCCGCTTTTCTTGCGGGGTTTGAAATACATTACAATGAAACTCATTGCACTGCACATTTTCTATTTTCTGTAACCTCTGTTCCCGCGGCTCTTTCTTTAATGTTAGCGACCTGCTAAATTTACAGCATTCTAAGCTCAAATTTCATGTTTTTCCTTGACTTGGACAGAAAATTTTAAATTTTTAAGAGAGTCCAGTGCGATATTTTTATTTTATTTATTTATTTATTTATTTATTTTCTGGGGGGGGGGGGGTTAATATTGTAAATATTTTTAGAAAAATAATGTGGAAAAAAGATATTTAATAATTTGAAGAGCTGGAACGACTTTTAGCGTGACTTCATTAATCAAAAGTTCGGCATAAGCGGGGAACAGGCGTCGATACAAACAAACATTGGGTTCGTTTTGTGGCCCTTTAACAAAATTACAATCGATTTTAACGGAACCCTTTCACAAAATACAGTCGATTAAAACTGCCCTTCATTGGCATTTTACCCTACATTTTAATGTGTTTCATCAATTAACAAAAAAAGTGACTTTTATTAAAATTTGGTTTGAAAATTAACAAAAAGTTCTGAAATTCACAAAATTAAGCATTAAAATTCACAAAAATAGGCAGTTTTTACAAAAATGGGGCCCTGGAAAATATTCCTGGATTGACCCCTGATAAATTATGTATGTTATTGAGTTGAAAACGCATTCACGAAAAAAAAAGGGGGGGGGAGGTATATAAATTAGGCGAATGTGCATATACTCTAAAGAAAACTGATATTCTGAGATAATATCTTAGCTAGACTTTTAAATGATTTTTTTGAAATGCTGGAAAATAGAATTATATGCACACATGGGTGCCCATAAGGGGGGGCAAGGTATGGAACTTGCCCCCACTAAAGTTTTAGGTTTATGTCTCATGATGTTAACAATGGCAAAAACAGAACTAAATTTGTTAAAAGTTTGAAATTTGCCCCTCTCTAGAATTTTTTTTTTTTAAATTTGCCCCCCCCCCTAAGAAAATTACTATGGGCGCCCATGTATGCACATCAGCAGATCGTTATAAACAATAGCAGTGAAGGTTCTTCTTCTGTGTCGAACGTTGCTTCTCCGTATTGCTGTGAGCAACGCTGTTAGTTAGTAGGAAGTAATGAGGTGATTTGTTGCTATATTTTTCTAATGCATGAAAATCTAAAAGGGTTAAAGGTATCGAAATACTGACTTAGATAGTACTGCAACTAGAGTTTATCTCTCACGACGAACAAACTAGAACGGCCCCCTCCCATGGAACCATAACTTATTTTGGAGCCCCCTACCAAGTCTGGGGCACGTGTCCCTAGTTGCCCCTGGCAGCAGATATAAATCATAAAATCGCAGACCGTTTCTTGTTCTCTTAAACTGCGTCGCATTTGAATTCGCAATTAGTCGTCTGTCAAGTGAAGTAAGTTGTGCACGATCATAAAAGTGTGTTGTCTCTCTGCTATTGACCTTCAAACACCAAAATTAGGTTCATTAAAATATAAAAGAGAAACTGGCCCCAACCTGTGACAGGGCGGCAACTAAAGGGGGGGGGGGGGGGGCAAGCGGGGACAAGCACCGGAAGACATTCTAAATGGAACGCTGAAATCAGTTATAGTTTCTTGGGATGGCGCGCGGCTCCATGGGAGGGGGCACACGACCATGGGCGCCCATAAGGGGGGTGCAATGTAGGGAACTTGCCCCCCCTAAAGTTTTAAGTTAATGTCTCATTATTTTAACAAATGGCAAAAACAGAACTAAATTTGTTAAAAGTTTGAAATTTGCCCCCCCCCCTCTAGAAATTTTTTTTAAGTTTGCCCCCCCTATGAAAATTACTATGGGCGCCTAAACACACGACACTAATTATGGTTTGCCCGGATGACATAAACTCTAATTGCGACATTGCCTGTGAAAATGACCTCTTTTTGCTCACTATTTACAGCAACAGGTCTTTTTTTCTAACGCTGAACAATTGATTTCAGACAAGTTTAAAATCGCTGCCCCTTGATTTTTGCTTTCCTGAGAAATTGTCTAGCTTGGCCATTTGGTAGAATCTGCCATCGTTCCTGTTGGGTTGAAAAGCTTCTGTGACTCTATTCTTTTGTTGATTTTTGCAGGGGAATTTTTTTTCTTTTTTTTGAATCTGATAGTATATTTGGGTTATAAATGCATGATTTGGGTTCAAAATCATAACTTTGCCCCCTGACTTTTTAGACTAGGGGGGCAATTTTTACAACTGCAGGGGCAATTCCCCCCCCTCGCCCCCCCCAGATTACGCCTATGCAACTGGGATATATTTTTGGGAGAGGATACTCCCCCTGTCCCCTCCCTTAGTGACGCCTCTGATTGTGGCTATGATATGTAGACGACATCTTTGCTATCATTACAGTAAATAACCAAGAAAATAGCCTTTTAGAAAAGTTAAATAAATTAGACCCTAATATAAAATTCACCTATGAAAGAGAAAATAACAATATCTTAAATTATCTAGATGTTAAAATTATTAAAATAAAAATAATGAATTACAAACCACTGTTTACCGAAAGCCTACCAGCAATACTGCAATAGTTAACTTTATATCAAATACTGCTTTTAATTATAAAATCAATGCTATTCAGTCATATATCGATCACACACTGTTGGTATGTTCTAATGCATATCTTTTATATGACAAAATCCAATTTATCCAAAATCAGTGTCATGAAGCAAATTATCCGCAGCACATATTTAAAAAACTCTTTAATAAAAGAAAAAGAAAACTTAATATAATTAATAATGGACAAAAACTAAAATTAAAATTCACCACAGCTATTCCATTTTGCAGAGGTATTGCTAACAAAATATCGAATTCCGCAATAAAGAAAAATATTAAAGTCTCTTTTAAAGCTAACCAATCCATTTTCCAATGTGCAAGGTCCGAAAAAGACATGATTAACCCCGATTGAAACCGCTGGAATTTACAAAATTAGTTTAATACATAAAGAAACAGATATTGCAGGATGCTATATAGGAGTATCGAAAAGAAAAATCAAAGACCATAAAACCGAACATATCAACGATATTAAATTTAATAAACAGAGCATCGCCTTATCCTGCTTAGCTTTAAATAAACTAATTATAATAGATAAAATAAATAAAAACTTTGTGAAAAAAAACACACATAAAAGGTTACTTCAAGGCGTAACGATCGTTTCGACCGAAAATTCGTTCGGTCTTCTTCAGACAAATCCTTCCGTCAAACAGAGCAGAGGGAACTCATGGTCAAAACGATCGTTATGCCTTGAAGTAACCTTTTATGTGTGTTTTTTTCACAAAGTTTTTATTTATTTTATAACACCAGTTTTTTGAGTGTTTATTTTCATAATTACAATAGACTTTGAAGTAATCCAGAAAATAGCAAATTTCAATAATAAATCATACGTCTACATTCGTGAATCGTTGGAAATATTAACTACAGAGGGCAGCATCAATGATATGATGCATGCTGGCATCGACAATAGTGTGGAGTGAGGTCATACATCGAAAGATCCGAGAGGAGGAGGAGGAACAACAAAATACGACGCCATTCCCGTGGAGGAATGACACAGACTGAAGACGTCCGTGGAAAGGCAGTTGAAAAATATTTCTGGCGCAACTAGGTATTAATCAATATTTGTAACTAATACTAACATATTTTACTAACAAAGTTTATCTTATAAAACATATGAATACAAAAATTAAAATAACTAAGAAATTAATAAATAATGCCTCATCCCAACAAAAAGAAAATTCTTTTGTATTGGAGGGAATTTAGTTTATTACTAACTCTCTACTTTGCCAACTGAGCAAACAATCTGGCTTTCCCACGGTTTTCAGCAGTGGCCTGCCTCACCCTCAGGCTCTGCGCATTTTTTAAGATACTGGCGTCTGGATTAAAATGGGTTGAAATAAGCAAAAATATCTAGATTTCTATATCAATTTTGGAACAGTACGGAAAACTTGCAAAATGGGATATTTAGAAGGTTAGATTTCGCAAAAATTTGCAACACTATTGTTCAATATTTAGTATCTCCCCATTTGCGACACTAAAAAACAGAAACAAGAGGGGGAAAAATCAAATTTTATAAAAAAATATGTTTGGAAAAAAAAGTGAAATTTTTTACTGGCATACCACAAAAATGTTACATAATAGGTCAGTTAGAGACTGTTGAAACTCTAGTTCCTTCCACCCCCCACAGCAGTTGGTTAGGTCCTTTGCTCTGCTGCACATAGATGTTCGAATTAGTTTTTTGCTACTTGCTTGCGTTCATGAATAGCGATAAATTGTTATTCTCTATCTCTTCGTATAACCAAGAATTTAAAATAAATTGCTCTCCCAACCTGTTTCTTGTATTGAAATAGTTCTTGAACTTCCTGTTGTGTCATCATGGTGCTCTCAACTCGGGAGTTTTAATTTCTTGGAATCTGGATGTTTTGTTCTCTTTAGAAAAGGTAGTGTAAACTTTTATTACTAAGCATGGCAAAAGATATAACAGATAATTTGGAAAAATTAAAAAGTAAAAGAAAAACATTAAGAATTGCTTGCACTAAAACATTGAATAAAGTAGACGTACTTGTTGAAAATTTAACTATTGAAAATCAAAAGGATGAAGAAAAATTTTTGGAATACTTAACTTTATTAAAAGAAAAGCAAAATGAGCTTAAAGCTGTAAATAAAAAATAGAAGATTTAATAAGTCGTGATGTTGCAACTTTCGAAAGTGAAATTCAAAATTATCTTGATTATGATGAATCTATTAATGATTCAAAATTCAAAATCAAAAGAAATCTAAGAGAATTTAAAATTAAATGTGCTGAATCAAATAAAAGTGCTAATGTTCCAGTTTTGAGCAATAGTGCTCTTCCAAGTTCTGTTAATTTACCGAAACTCCAAATTCTGACTTTTGATGGTGATTCAAGTACTTTCTTGGAATTCTGGAACAACTTTTCAAGTGCTATCAACTCAAATGAGTTTTTAAGTGATGTAGATAAATTTATATATCTAAAATCCTTCCTAATGGATGAAGCTTAAAAATTATTGCTGGTTTTACATTAACGAAGCAAAATTATAAATCTTGCCTAAATTCGCTAAAAGAAAAATAATCAGGAACACTTGATTATTTGTTTTTTAAACAAACTCTTGAAACTTGAACCTGTTAAATGTTCTTCAAATATTAAAGGTCTTAGAAACTTATACGATGAAAGTGAAGTTTGCACTAGAAATTTGGAATTCATGTAGCTACTTTGGATAAATTTGGCTATTTGCTTATTCCAATTTTGTTTAAACAACTGCCACATAATTTAGTTTTAGAGTATCATCGTATAAGAGATCCAAAAAAAAAAATGTGGTAACGTAAACAAATTAATGAAATTTATTAAACCTGAAATTGAATCTCGAGAAGCAGCCAATACAGTTGCTAGACTTTCTCTGAAACCCCAAGAAACAAATCACTCTAAATATCATTCGGAACAAAAATCATCAGGGCAAAATAGATTCTGAAATAAAAATAATATCCCAACATCAGCTGCATTAAATACTAGTGCTAAATATTATTCTTTCTTTTGTAAAACCACAAACGTGATATTTTTTCTAATGAACAGAAATGGTATAAATTGAAAAAAGAATCCCGTTACTATAGATGTTTTGAGAGGAATTCCCATTTAGCATCTAAAGGTGAAAATAACAGGATTAATTGCAAAAAATGTAAAAGCACAGCTTATAATGAGTTGTTTTGCTCTAACGAGCTGAACCAAAACAGAAATAAACAAGCTGTAGTTTCTTCGGTATTGGAAGCTTACAGTGTTGACCATAACCATAAAACCACGTTACTACAAACTTGTACTGTCATCGCATCATCAGAAAATAAAAACAAAACTGCTCAAATAATAATGGACTCGGGCACAGAGCATTCCTTTATCAGAAAAGATTTTGATTTGAAACTGAAACCACCGAAAAAAGAAAAATTGTTGATTTATTCTTTCGGAAAGAGGTGCCCATATGAGACATGTTTTGACATGGTTAAGGTCACTCTACAAAACATTAATCAGCCAGAGAACAAAATTCAAATTGAGGCTTTAGTTTCTAATGAGATAACTGGAACTGTTGTACATTACACATTAGATCAAGAGATTAGAAAATTTATGAGCGAGAATAATTACGTTCTTGCCGACAATGGGAGTGTGACAGATATACAAATTCTGTTAGGCTATGATTTTCTTTGGCAGATTCAACTAGGAGCAGTAACAAAAATAAAAACGGAATTATATGCTTCTAATACAATTAATTTTCTGGTATGCAGTTCATGGTCAAATGCAAGATGGTAATTCAGAAGTTCAATGTTTAAGTGTCTTAATAGAAAGCTTGAATAATGACTTGCAACGCTTTTGGAATTTGTATTCGATTGGCTTATTGAATGAAAAGGAGAAAAGTGAGAGCGACTTGCAAATCATACATGACATTGAAAATAATTTGAAATTTGTTGACAGTCGGTGTGAGGGTAAATTATTATGGAATTAGAATTGTGGTCAGTTGCATAATAATTTTGAAGTAGCTAAGAAACAATTAGAGGTATTACGAAACAAATTTGTATGGGATGAAACTTTGTTTGAAAATTATAATGACATTTTGAAGGATCAGTTAGGTATTATTGAAGTTTGTGATCATGATTTTTATACAAAACAAAATAATAAGTATCACATGCCACATAGACCCATTAGTCCAGGACCTGACTACAGTTCTGTGGGAAAGTTTGAGTATGGAGAATTTCTTTTCAGAAATGTTTAGTAGGTGCCTTAGTAAGCATTTTGGGCTTGGGTGGACATCCGCCACCTGGTACATTTTCCGGCTATGACGTCATCAAAGATGGCGGCTGCTCAGGTCTCAAAACTGCTCATATCTAAGTTAATACTTGTCCGATTTGAATGAAATTGCAATTTTTTTATATTAATATACCCTTATTTTATTAAAGAACGTATGCAATAATGTGTAATGTAGATGGAGTGTAATTTTCAGGCATTAACCAGTTCACAGCAGAGCCTGATTATGACCAACAGGGGCCCCGGGCATTGATGAATTCGGGGGCCCCCATCTATGAAATTTGTTTCATTTTTCATAAAATGTTTATATAAAAATGAATATTTCAGAACATTATTTGATATTGGGGGCCCTTTGGAGCCGTGGGCCCTGGGCAAAGTCCCGATTTGCCCATGTGATAATAAGGCTCTGGTTCACAGTTTTGTTATAACGTTGCTCGGGTGGCTTAGTTTTCTACTCATATAAATTGATTTGTCTGTATTTTTTGTTCATTTAGTTTGTAATTTTTCTAACAGATGGCTTTAGTAGTACTATAAAGATAAGATTGCAAAACCAGTATAAACCAGCTTTAGGGTTAGGTTTTAATGCTTGCAGAAAAGGTGCAAATTTCCTTTCTTGCGCAAATTTTTCTTTTGTTTTTTAGATTGTATTGTCGAGGTGAAATGTAGGTATGGATGTCATAAAATTGTCCAGAGCGTTGAAAGACAGTGTAATAAACTTTAATCCAGGTAAAAAAACATGCATTCTTTGTAATAAAAGTGATAATAGTGTGATAAGTAAAGAAAATGGTCGTGAAAAAATGTGGGCTGCTGCTCAAGTGCGAAAGGACATTGTTACCAAGCATTTGTGCTCATTAAGTGAAGAAGTAGTGTTTGGCTATCATATGAATAATGCATGCTACAAACAATACTGCCATAAGAAATCCCTCTTAAAGCTTCAAAGAGAGAAGGAAAGATTGGAAAATGAAGGCAAAGCCAGCACTTCTCAAGAAACTGTACAGGAAAGCCATAGGAAGTCTGGAAGAAAACGTGTACGCTACCAAAGTCCTTTATCTGGAGGTATTTCTAATCGAGACTGTTTATGTATTATCTGTAATCAAAAATCGCATAATCACATTTACGAGAAATATAGAATAAGCGAGTATCCAAGAGCTCAAGAGTTTTTAAAAGCTACGTTATATTTACAAGATGATGTTTTCACTTGTACTTGTGATTTGGAGGATGTGTCAAGCAGACTTCGTGTAATCATAATCGTGTAATCGTAATCGACTGTAATCGATTACATTTTCTTGTGTAATCATAATATAATCGTAATCTGGCAAATAAATTTTTCATGTAATCGTAATCTAGTCATAATCTAGAAGTTTATTTTTTCGCGTAATCGTAGTCTAATCGTAATCTAGAAATTTCATTTGCCAGATAGTCGTAATCGAAGAGACTGTAATCGTAGTCGCTTTGATTACGAGAGGATTACAAAACGATTACAGTTGCCCAGTTTTAGTTTTTGTTCTGCTTGCTGGGAAAATCTTCACGGGGAGGCACAGGCATGCCCTGAAGACAGGAAGTTCCCCTGCAGCTCCGACGTTTAGAGGAAGACAGGAGCTCGCTTGTATTATTTTTTTTTTTCCCCCCGGAAAATATTTAGATGACCATTCTTTTTTGCTATTGTTGTTGTCTGTCGTCTTCTGTTCATCCAAGTCTGGACTGGTGAGAGACAAGAATGGACTTCCCAGAAGAAAGTGAGGGTTGCGCAGGAGGGAATAGCTAAAACTATTTCTTGTGGTGTCAGATCATTTCTTCATTTTGATTTGCAGTCGTGAAAAAGAACATAAATGGCACCTACACAGGAAAAAGTGCAGCATGTTTTTTCCGTTTTAGAAAAGTATAAAAATAAAAATGGAAAAGGATGTGTATTTAAGAACTGTGAATGTGTTGTTTGGATTAGTGGACAACAGATAAACTTTGGTTCCTTGTGTTGTTTGGATAAGCAGGTAGGCACGCATATATTTCTGTTAAAAATTAGTATATCTTTGTGCTATTAATAAGAATGTAATTGCATAAGAATGTAATAATGTTATAAAGACCTTTAGAAATATCAATATTTTTTAATGATCGATAAATTTCTGGATAAATGGGTAAAGAGTAGGGAACATAGACAATGATCTACAAAACCCCTTTTCCCCCTTTAATAGAATTAACATTTTTTTTTTCCTTCAATAGAATTTTATGGTGAATAAAAATGCGTAAAAATACATAATGAAGTATTAAAAATCAATTTTGTTTTATTTTCGACTTGATTGGCTGCCTTGACTTAGTTCTAAAAGTTTAACGGATAAATAATTTATTTTCATTTATGCCAGTGTTAGTGATTAGTCACAGAAAACAGTTCATTTTTTTAAAAAATATAATTCACAAAGTATTCATACTTCGTTTTTTTTCACTGATGAGTGTGAAAATTATTTAAAATATTTTGTTTCTATCTAATTTGTACTGTACACATATTATATTAAAACATAGTACGTCTTTCGAACTTGAATTGTTGGCATTTATTATCAATTTGGAATTAAACTGCAGACTAATTATATATAACTTTTCTATTGTGTGTATTATAAGCTTTTATAATTCCTCCGAGAATTCGCATTAACCAACATAGGCGTAGGACAGGGTTCCGCTTGCAGTCTACTTTGTTTAAAATACCATCGATTCAAAAGTCTTTTCCTCCTGCAAAACCTATAAAAATTTCATTATTTCCACTCTTGAATATATTATATACACACATCCCTCTCCCCCCCCCCCTCTCATCCGCAAATCTTTGACATCTCTACGTCTATATTAACCTATTTTCTATCTATCATAAAAATGTTAGCTCCTTTATACCACATTCAAAAGTTTAAAAAAACTTTTGGCACTGTACTATTTTCATTAAATTTCAAATGTATGTATGTATGTATGTGTGTATTAAATATTCAATATGTAAAAGGAATTCTTGACCAGAGACAAAACTGTGTGTCTGTTCTTTAGCATATATAACAGCTAATTGCTTAGAAAGTGAGCATCTTTGAACGGTTAATTATTTATAAAATAGTTTTACAGTAAATTCGTGCCTTTTTTATTGTAATTGGCATTACGTTGAGTTTTACCATTCACACCGCCAATATCACTGTCCAGTTTTGTTTATTACGTCGTACCAGCACCAATACACTATATATGACCCACCACACTTTTAAGATGTATGTTTAGAGATATCTTTAGACATCTCCATTCTGCTATTCTTAAGTAATTCTTATTAGTAGTATTCTTAAGTCTTTCTGTAATTCTTAAATTATTCTCAATAGATAGTATGCATGTAGTTTTGAGTTAGTAGTTAGTTTTGAATTTTTAAAACGGCGTGTGTATTCTAGAAATTAAAAGTTTGTTTGTTCGGCAGGCCCAGTTTTAGATATTTAATGCCCATATAAGTATTATGAAAGTATAAAAAAAGAAGTTAAACTGTGCGTGAAGTTTTCTGTAAAATAATAACTGCAATATACGTCCAGCCTCATCTATTCAGATTCAGGCTAATGGTTATTGTAGAGAAAACAATGCATTTGTCGAGAGCCCCTGTTTTTAGCATTTTACTCAATGCATTAAAAAATCTTAAAATTTGGTTTAATATGTTCGCGCACATCGTTGCAAGATCGTAATGACAGAGGTTATTCCTCCTTCACGGCTGAATAGGAACCACGGCTAACTTTTCATGCGTCTGCCAGTACCTCTTTCGAAACCAGAAATCCAGGATATAGGCAAGGAAGCAACGCCGAGCATAGAAGGGATCAAATATCAATTTTTGTATACTAATTTTTGCTTGATTAGGTTAAACCTGGGTTCATTTCAAAGATGTGTTAAACCACCAAGCCTGTCCCCCCCCCTCCCACCCCACACGCACACTGCAAATGACATATGTTTAAGTTAAAATCGGAAAATGCCATGTTCAAATAGAGGTTCGTATGCATTAAAAAACTTTTCACAAGTGGGCCTAGGAAATCAACCAGGTTTGTCTAATAGTATAGAAGTTCTTGCTGTATGGCATTCTTGTAATTTAGCTCCCTGAACAGATGGACCCATTATTCTGTTCTTGAATTAAAATTGTAAAATTTAGACATTATAATATTAGTGCCAGAAGGGTAAAAAGAAAAGTTTTGTAATCGTAATAGGACTCAAATGTAATCATAATCGAAAGTTTTAATAGATTATGTAGTCGTAATCTAATCGTAATCGGAAATTGGGTTTTATATGATAATCGTAATCTAACCATAATCGGGAATTATACTTTCTCCGGTAATCTTAATCCTGGTCTAAAAGTGAAAATTAATCGTAATCGTAATCGATTACACGTCTGTGTAATCGGCACGAAGTCTGGTGTCAAGTGTTTTTGGTGCTGATCTATTATGTCAAGAAAATTGTATTTCTGGGTATTTACTGAGGTATAAACAGAAACTTGAAGCAAGCGACAAGAATACACCTAAGGTTTCAAAGAGAATTGAGGCCTTTTCTCTTATAGCAAGCTGATGATATCAAATCTGGACTACATAAAGGTTATGGATACACCCTCAGTTACATTAGAGACAAATTTAATATACAAAATGAAGACAACAAGGTCAGTAACAAGGAGCTAAAACTAATGTTGTGTGATTATTTTGGAAATGAGATAACTTTTGCAAAACCTAAAGAGGCAAATAAACGAGTCATGTTTTTTCCTGTGTCTCTTCAAACAAAAGAAGTAGCAGATGTCCTAAAAAGTTGTAATCCTGTAACAGAATGTGCTATTCTATTGAGAGATTCATTGCAGAAATAGACTTTGGACTAGGTGATAGATTTGGAGATGCTCAGGACGTTACAAGCTCTTGGATTAATAGTAAAGTACCAGATGTTTTCATAAACTTTTTCAGTACGTTATTTGATATAGATCCAAATTCCATTAAGGAAGCTGATATCATTGAAAGAGAAGAGGATGAAGACTTGGAAAAAAGGATGCATTCAGAGAAATGGTATCTTAAGGCGCAAGCGTTATTATAAGTAATGTACTACAACATTTATCATGGAGTGAGAAAAATGCCATTACATATGATGCTGGGGAAGCAGTACATGAGACATGTAAAAGCAAAACATTGATAACAAGCTTAAACCATCTACGTGTTAGTGTGAGCTACAATGAAGTGATTCGTCACCATCATAATCTTGCACAATATGCTCTTAAGCAGTCTCCTAATGAAGTACCGATTCCCAGGCATTTCAAGATTGATTCCTACACAATTGGAGCCTTCGACAATTTTGATCATGAGGAATCTACCTTATCTGGTATAGGAGGTTCTCATGACACTGTGTATGTACTTGAGAGCAACCACTGGATATACCATTTAAACCATGTTTATCGAAGACTGGTATCACCCGAGGTTTGAAACCAATTCAAGAACTTCAAGAACTTCTTCCATGCCAAAAGTTACAATCGTATTACAAACCTGCAAAACGTCCGAATCTCCCCAGCGATTACGAAGTTAACTCAGATTTATTTACAATGGATAAGGATAACAAAGAGCAATACGAAAATTTAGACATGTTATGGCAGTTTTTAAGAATTGCACAACCTATTTCCCAGAGCTCTGATGTTATTATTGATTACGACCTTTCCACTCCAGAAAAAAACCTTGAACAGCTTGTACCATCGTGGAGTGCTTTCCAAGCACTTTCTTCAAAAGAAGATTTGCAGCAAAAACAAGTTGGATTTTTGCCAGTAATTGCGAATCCAGTAAATCAGCATGCGACTGTTTACACAGTTCTGTTAAATTTCAATAGTGTCCTTGACCATTTAAACCAGCAGTACTTACCAGTAACCTGTGATGAAAGTGTATACGCTATTGCACGCGAAGTCCAGCTAAGCAATCCAAATAAATTTACAAATATTTTATTGACGTTGGGTTCATTCCACATGGCTAAAATTGTGGTTAGTTGTGTAGGTAAATATCTTCGTGGGATATCCAATGTGCTTATTGAATGCTCAGTGTTTGGAGTAAATGTGGTAGACTCTGTTTTACATGGTAAGAACTATGTGAGGGGAGTCAAAGGGATGTTTATGCTAGGAGAAACAATGTTTAGATTGCAAGTGAAATCCTTTTTGGATGAACATTCTATTGAGTCTTATCAATCTAACTTTGAAAAGTTACTTCACATCCAGCAGAATATTTCTTCGGCATGGGAAAAACAAACAGATTATATAGATGTAGATGTCAACATGGAGAAACTCTTTTCATTGTAATCTCATCTTTCAACATGGAAAAAGACTTTTTGAAATTTGTTGAACAAGGATGGCAAATATCAGAACAGTTTTTGTACTGGGATAATTTCCTGAAGTTACTCCAGCTTCTAAAAAATTTGATTCATTCTGATAGACAAGGTCTCTGGGAATTGCATCTAGACACAGTACAGAGACTTCTCCCAGTATTTTGTGTGTTTGACTGTGTAAACTATCAACCATGGGCTTCTTTATATTTGGAAGACATGAGAAGACTACCCAATACAGCACCCGAGGTGCATGAAATGTTCATGAAGGGAAAGCATGTTGTCAAACGGTATAAACATAAATTTTCAGCTGTTGCAGTGGACATCGCATTAGGACAAACTATTAATAGATCCCAAAAAAGCTCATCTGGTATCGTAGGGCATACTAAGCAAAAGCAGTTTGTAGCAGAGTGGGAGATAACACATCATGAGCATCTGATGATATCAAACCTATTTCGAGAAATAACAGGTTCCATTGCTATTGTCGACGGTTTGGATATCCACCATGAGTTTTCTACGAAGCAAACCCAGAGCTTAGATGCAAAGATGACCTCAATGTTTAAATATATTTTACAAAAAGGTAACCCGTTCGTTATGCTTCCTAATCCATTACACAATATGCTAACAAAAGCACTGGTTTCACAAGATGCAAAAGAAAAGATATTAAATGTGTTTAAGATCGGCGATGATTTGTATTCTACACTGCGCAAAACACGATACGAAAACAAAACAATAAGGATCTCAAGTACCATCCACAAAGTCATGCTACCAGCATTTCATAGCAACAAAACACCAAGTGCCGGCGTTAAAGGAAAAACTACCAAGAAGAGCACCAATAGTTTATCTCACCTCATGATACAAATAGCTCAAGCTCGTGCATATGATATGCAAGAGCTTTTTTGGTATGATCTATCTGAAAACTGCTTATTATTTGATGAAGAGGGATTACTAGCAAAACCACAGAAAAATGCATTGTTAAAAGAATTAGAAAAATCTTATGGCAACACCACAGACGAAAACTTGTTCAAGTCTGATGAGAAGACCTGTTTTATAGTGGATGTCATGAATTCCATTCGAAAAGTTACGACAAATGAAAAGAAAACCTTTGGCAGAGCAGTTTCTGCTTTTTCGTCATACGTTGAGGGCATCACAAAGAACTGTGGAAGAATCGATTATGTTTTAGACAGTTATCATCAGACCACGGATTATATGCAATCGCATATTTGCATATGCAATTGCATATTTCAGGTTTTTTTGATGATTTTGCATAAAATGACGCATTTTCACTGTTGGATGCATATTTCAATCTCTTTAGCTTTGAATTTGTAACTTTTTTTACCTTCCTTTCAGTATTTTTTTTTCTTTAACTCTTTAAGTCCCACGCTTTGGAAAATTTATACAACCTCAGGTTCCTAGCAAAATAGCATATATGCTTTCAATGTTTTTCGTGTGTATTTGTAACAATTTATATTAAGTCAGCCTATATATTAAAAGTTCAGGAATGGCTAGAATGAAAGCAAGCATGTCAATCCTGATGAAGCCGTGCATTTCGGATTATGGACAAGACCTAACTCCATAAAAGATGCAGTTAATGCTTTGGACAGCGTCGATTATTCTTCTTTTTTCATTTCGGAAGAAATGCTTAGCGATATGTCCATCCGAAAAGGTCTATAGAGAATCGAAACACATTTTCCCTTCTTAACATCAGACATCACAAAATTAGAATATCAAAATCTGCTTCTGAGTGATATAATGAGTCAAGCTGTAAAAGTACAGGAATGCATTGGTAAGATTCCTCATTAGAAGAAGAAATCAGTGAGAAACTGAATTTTTATTTTAAATAAAAATTCTGGATTTTTGGCAGTGAATAAAATAAATAATTTTATTAATGGCGAGGGGAGTGAATTGCCAGAAAAAGTAGAACCATCCAAAGTGAAATATTATAAGTACTGTCCAGTGACATTCGTTGATGTTGAAAGAGCATTTTCAGCATATAAAATGTTTTTAAATGATAAAAGACAAAGCCTTACTATTGAAAATTTAGAAAAACACTTGGTTGTGTATTGCAACAAAAATTACTGAAAGCAGTTTTAATTCATATTTCATATCACTAAGATTGTGAATAAAAATTTCTCATTCTGTCTTTCATGACGTTTTGAAGTTTCAAAGAGAAAAAGATGTGTCATAATTGCAAATTAAGTGATAGAAAATACTTTTACAAGTAAATACGTTTTTTATTTTCTGTTAATATGTGAATATTTTTTCAGTTATTTGGTGCATATTTTTAGATTTTAAGTGCATATTTGCATGCATATATTGTCACTTTTTAAGTGCATATAATCCGCGGTCTAGTTATCACCAAAAAGGCCACAGAGAGTGCAGAGACAAGGTAGTGGCATTGTTATAGATATCGCCCACATCTCTGATGATGTTCCATTGCCTGTCCAACTCAGCAGTTTCTGGGGATCATCAAAAAACAAACTGGCCTTACAAATGTTCATTGCCAAGACAGTAATAGCTTCTTTAATTCAAAGACCATGTTGTAGCAACCACACATTTAGTGCCTTTTATGGTGATGAAGATGAGGTATCATTCAACTGTACATCTGTGCAAAATGGGAGGCAAATAAATCACCCAGAATTAAATCATTTGTCAGTAGAGGAAGAGGACTTCAGAATGCTGATTCATTCAAAACATGCATCCCTGTATGGATTTACTAAAATTGTTCTCGTTAGTGCTGATACTGATATAGTAGTGTTAGCTTTATTTCACTGGGAAACTCTTCATCGACCTGGTGTTCAGGAACTTTGGATGCGGACTGGAGTTGGTGATTCTATGCGACTTTTATCTGTTCATGATATTCACCAAAAAATGGGCCACAACTTATGATCTTTGCTTCCAGCCATCCATGCACTATCTGGATCAGATTGCAGAGTAAGTTTGGCACAAAAAAGGCAGCTATTCATTCTGCCTCTATGGCATTTTTAGAACATTTTGGCGTATCATCTGACTGGGACGACATAGAACAATGTCTTAAACATGCAGAAGACTATTTAGTGCAGTTATTACAAAAAGGGTCATTTTGCAAATCATTAGATGAACTTCGATTATGGCTGTATTATCATGCAAAAAATATAGACATTGAAGATTTGCCACCCACAAGCAGGAGTGCTAAGGGACATTTGTTGAGGTCATATTTTTACACATACCTTCAGCAACACTGTATTGATGATGAGGTTGTTATCTTAGATCCATGTGAATTTGGTTTTGCAGTAATAGAAGATGATTTAGTGCCAGAAAAGAATTTGCAGAAATATCCAACTGATTTTATTGGGCATGTAATTGCTTAAAATGTTCCAAATCCTCTTGTATTTGTAGGGCAAATGAAGTAACCTGTTGCTCTTTCTGTAAGTGCGGTAGTAAGGGGTTAGATTCAGTGTGTAAAAATCCTTTTGTAGTTTCATTATAATCATTTTTTTTATTCACTGTATAATACAGTCATGTTGTAATCCAGAATAGTATAAGAAATTAACATGTTGTTTATTAATTTATAGCAACAATTAAAAACCATTGCTATTTTCATCTTACAAATGGTGAATTGCAGCATTCATCATCATTACAAATAGTAATTACAACATATTGATAAAATTTTTATGTTAATCGGTCAAGTATTAACTTAGATATGAGCAATTTTGTGATCGAGCGGCCGCCATCTTTGATGACGTCATAGCCAGAAAATGTACCAGGTGGCAGATGTCCACCCAAGCCAAAAATACTCTCTAAGGCACCTATTAAACATTTCTGAAAAAAAATTCTCCATACTCAAACTTTCCCACACAACTGTAGCTAGGTCCAGGACTGCATGTTAAGAGAAGATAAGGCAACAACTAAACTAAGAATAGTGTACAATGCATCTTCAGTATTAGGCATAATAATTTTGAAGTAGCTAAGAATTAATTAGAGGTATTACAAAACAAATTTGAATGGGATGAAAATTATAATGACATTTTGAAGGATCAGTTAAATTTAGGTATTACTGAAGTTTGTGATCGTGATTTTTATACAAATCGAAATAAGTATTACATGCCACACAGACCAGTGATAAGAGAAGATAAGGCAACAACTAAACTAAGAATAGTGTACAACGCATCTTCTAAGCATGGTAATACTGCTGGTTCCAGCTGTACCAATCCTTCAAAATTGCATAAATTAGCATTAAGGACCATGTTTGGGGGACCTGGGGGCCTTAAAAAAATTTTAACATTGGATTCTTTTTATATGAAGATGTATAACTGCACTGTGCAAAAAATTTTTCGACATCACGCCAGAGCCAAGATTTAAAGCATTCTTAAAAACTGTATTTTTTATTAAATAGGTGGTATTTGGGAGGCTCTGACTATTTTCGAATGAATTTTCAATTTCAGATGTTAATATTCAACTTATATAATAAGATAAAAAGAAAAAAATCTCTGAAGCACCTCACAGCCAGTCACAGTCGGGACAGTAAAGTGGCAAAAATGGTCCTAAATTATTCCTACGTCTCTCCTTTGGGGTACTTTCACCCCCCCCCCACACACACACACACAATTCCATAACTAAAAGAGGTAAATAAAAAAATATTTCAGTTTTATTCTTCTCTTGGGTAAGGCAACACAAGAAAAAAAAATTCATGAAATTCTGAGATGGTGATGGAAATGGCCTGATCTGCTCGTGCAATGTCTTTAAAAAAAATATGGAGAGCTGTTTTAATGGCAATGCATGAATGATAAAGAATCAAAGAGTAGAAAGGCACCATTGTGGTTTTATATATCTAATCTGTTTCTTTAAACTGAGCATTAAAGAGGGAGAAACAAAGATAAATAATATTAATACAAGTAATAGAGATATAATAGTAGATTTGTTAGGTTAATATGGATTAAAGCAGGGTTGGCATGGTTTAAACCAAATAATTTGACTTTTAAACGGTAATTGACTTTTAAACGGTTTAATTGACTTTTAAACGGTAATCATCCGGAGAGCACGTTTAAAATAAACAATTAAATAAACACAATAAAATAAACAATTTTTGCAAGAAAGAAAAAGAGATTTACCACAATAACCACTATAAAAAACTTAACTTTTGGATGAGAAATAATAAATGCTATAAACAAGGTCAAACTAAAAAAGAAGATCAATTCATTAATCTATCCTCCTTAACTCTTACTCAACAGCAAAAAGCCACTCTAAACCTAGGTCCCAAATTCATTCTTGATGACAAAATAGATATCAATGATACCGTTGCGAGCATTGAGGCGGCCATTATCTCATTACCCCCCTTAGATAAACAATCTATCCGTATGCATGCCCAACAAGAAATGAATAAAAAACTTAAAACTACTGTTAAAGATCATGAAGACCGTAAATGCCTCAGCGACCTAAAGAAAAATAACACGATCGTTTGCTTAAGCTCTGACAAGACAGGAAAGATTGTTATCCTAGATAAAAAAGATTACCATGAAAAAATGGAACAAACCATCAATAGTCTAAACGTTTTACATCTTCCCAAAGACCCCACCACGAAAATCAATAATAAACTAAAAACTTTAATAAAAAATGGTACCTGGCCGGATCAGAAAGGTCCGAACTATAACAATACCGCTAATTTCGCCCCACGGATTTTCGCTAAATTTAAAGATCATAAAAATCCCCCCTCCCTTCGCCCAATCGTGAGCAAATGTGAAGGCCCCACCTACACTCTTGAAAAATATATGAAAGATATTCTGCAAGAAATTATACCCCCATCTAACAGCACTCTAACTTCCACCGACGATTTCATTAAAAACATCCGCGATTATAAACTTGATGAAAACGATATTATGGTAAGTTTCGATGTTGTAAATCTATACCCGTCAATAGATATTAAGGAAATGAACCAAATTATTAACAAACAAATTCAAAGTAGTTTTAAAGATATAGACATAATTAACACCCTAACTAGTGCAATAAATCTAATTTTAAATAACTCATATTTTCAATATAATAATCACTTCTACCAACAAATAAAAGGAGTCCCCATGGGCTCCCCCATATCCGGAATAATTGCCGACTGGAAAATGAGAATCCTTGAAGAACAGATTAAACAGACACACAATAATACCATCAAACTTTGGCTTCGCTATGTCGACGATATCTTCGCTATCCTTACCACCCACAATAATGAAGAAAATAATTTGATCAATCAACTTAATGCCATAGACCCGAACATTAAATTTACATACGAAAAAGAAATCAATAATAGCCTCAATTACTTAGATGTGAACATAACCAGAAACAATAATCTCATTGAGACCACCATTTTTCGAAAACCTACTTGTAATACTAATATAGTAAATTTTAAATCTAAAACCCCTTTCAACTATAAAATTGCTGCTATTCGTTCCTATATCGACCGCGCTTTCAAAGTGTGTTCTAACAACGACCTCCTTCAAAAAGAAATTGCTTTCATAAAGAAACAATGTCAAGACGCCCACTACCCTCGAGAAATTTTCGACAAAGTTTTCAAAGCTAGGCAACGTAAATTAAATGTTATAGACAACCGTCAAAAAGATAAACCACGTTTTACTACCGCTATCCCCTTTAGCCGAGGGATAGCCAATAAACTTTCTAATATCGCCAGTAAAAAGAACTTCCGTATTCCAATTAAACCTAATAAAACAATCTTTCAGCGCATTAGATCGGAAAAAGACCCAATCAACCCCATCGAAACCGCAGGGATCTATAAAATTAATTTTATGTCAAACGATACTAATAAAGAAAATTGCTACATCGGCGTTACAAAAAGGAAAATTAAAGAACGAAAAAACTAACATTTTAAAGACATTAACCTCCAGAAACAAATTACCGCTCTAGCCCGTCTTGCTTTGAAAGAGCCCATTACCATTGATTTTAAAAATATTAAAAAAATAGCCAACTTTAAAAATAGTATATATGCCTACATTCGTGAGAGCTTAGAAATATTGACGACAGAGGGCAGCATCAACGATACGCTTCATACAATCGACCAATCATGGGATGACGTCATGCATCGAACTTTCAAGAAGAAGAACGAAGAAGATATAAAAAGAAGCCGCCATTAGTGAGAGATCCAGAAACGACTGAAGATGGTTATGTGTGTAACCGAAATATATATCGTGTACGGGGGAATAAGGTATTCCCAAATAAAAAATTTTAACCAAAAAAAAAAAAAAAAAAATTTTTTAACTTATTGCCGTCTTTTCAACGAAAATGATATTTCGTTGTTTTAACAGTATTTGTCATGAAATTAATTTAGGTTAGGGTTGCTACAAATTTTGGAGGTATCATGACAAAAGCTGATGGTGGCCATAGGATATGTGAATAGATCCAAATGATTTTGTGGTCCTCATCATGGCACAGTGGTAATGTCACTGGAAATGGTAGATGGCCAAAGTGTGAAGGTCCTGGATTCGGGTTCCATCATGTGGCTGTCGATCTAACAGTCTGAAGTTTTGGTAGGTTTTCTCCAGATGTAACATGTATGCATGTTAGAACCCCTTAGAAAGTCCTCCTGCCAAGGCACCCCTGCTCCTTGGTAGATCGCTCAGTGTAGCGTTGCCATTAATCAAACCAAAATGAAACATTTTGCTTTTTCATGTATGGAAACAGGAAATGGCAAAAATATGCTTCAGCCCACTGCAGAGTGCTTTTTTTTTTTTTTTTTTTTTTTTTTTTTTAATGTGCAATAAACAAGATGTGAAAAGATCTGAAAGATTTTGCTTTTTCACAAATGCATTGTTATTTTGTAATCTAGCTACTGCGTGACACATAACCAGTAACGTATATGCTTGCTTCACTTGACATCATTGAACTGTTAATTTGGATTTTGGCGCATGTGTTATTGTTATTATGCTAATGTTTGCATCTAGTTCTTGCCGCTCCCAGCATAAAAGTATCATCAATTTTGGTACTGCATATGTTAGCGTATTATATAAGTAAATACTAAATATAAAAAAATAGTATCTCTAAATAAAATATTAAAATTGAATGATTTCAATGTCCACAAAAGTATAGAAACAATTGTTTATTTACTTTGTTTTAATTATTTTCAGAAAAAATATTAATTTTTATTTGAACATTTTACAAATAATTTTATTTATAAATATGTAACATGTAATTATAAAAGGATTTTTAAAAAAAACAGGCTTTTTTTCCAACCCTGGATTAAAGCACATTATGTCAAGTTAATAAATATTTCGTGAAATTAAAAGTGTTCTATTCATCATTTTTCAACGATCGTCTTACAACTAACAAAGTTACAGTCCTAGGTTGCATTAATATATCCCACAGTAGTTTCAACAAAGGGACTACTTGAACTTTTTTTTTTTTTTTTTAGAATTTGTTTTTGCATAGGCAGTTACGATTCGATTTTAGGAAAATATTCATTTCCTACTGTCTGAAGAACAGGTATTATGCAGCTAATATATATATATATATATATATATATATATATATGTAATGTATAAAAAGGTAATTTGGGTTTTACTAGTTTGGGTATTGTTCAAGCGGGTACTTTCACTGTAAGTTTTACTTTCCTGTCATACTTGCCACGCGCGCTCTGGAGCTATGTTTTATTTATTTTGTTATTTTCCAGACATCAGGCCGTCGATTCCGAGTTCTTTAGATGTACACGTGTCCCCACGCCCTTGTAGCCCCGGATGCCGGTCATGTTGGTAAATGTGTGTGGTTCGATCAGAGATAAGAGAGAGGAGGAGTTGTGTCTTCGCAGACCACGTGGTGTGGTAAGCGTAAATACTCCCGCACATCGAAAATTGGGGGACTTCTGCCACTGGAACTGCTTAGTGAGTCCACGCTGATTCTTGTACCCGTCTCCCCTCCCCTCTTCTCATTCTAAATTGTAACTTAAATGTAATGTTCAATAAACCATATTACCTGCCTTAACTCTGAAACTTTACTTGAAATATCTGAAGTCTCAAATAGCAGACAGGATGATTGCCTGTGTGCCAATTAAAAATTTTAAATTGTAAAAAAATTAACGCTCAATAATCTGGGAGACGGGGTACACTGCTTACCAGAAGATGCGGAGTACGCCGAAGATGCGGCGTTATGCCGGCTGCCTGCCGATCAGAGATACCCGACTTGCCTCTTCGCCGACTGCAGATATCTGGACTTCTCATTCCCTGCTTTGATGAAACTACTTTCGCCTGACCTCCCATCGAATCCTCCCATGAAGCCCATTGAAAAATTTGCGATCCTGAGTTTTCCATAGCGACTAACGACGCTGATGCCGACACGTAAATTAAAGAAGTGCCTGCCCTCCGTTATCTGATATCATCTTTCTGTACCGTGTTTACCATCCAGAAATCTGTGCCTCCTTATTTATTTTTTTTCTTCACACTTCCACTATTATTTTGAAAATCCGATGGAAATCGACGGAGTTTCACTGCCTTCATTGCACCCAAAACATGCCCCCACGAGAAGTGTGTGCAACTGGTGAATTATTTCCCCCTTTTCTCCGTGCCGAATATTTTTGTTTTTGTGCGTACAACTTAGGTTGACCGTAACTCCTCCTGCATGCATTGAACTTGTGAGAGAAGATATTTTTTTTGTTTGTTTTGTTTATTGTTGAAGAATGACGATTTCAACTTGCGGATATTGATTTCTTTCGTAAAAGTAAGCGATTCTTATTTTAGAGTTGAACATTAGAGTATTATATTTAAATGATTATCAGTTGTGTGTGTTATTTTAAAAGTGCTATTTTAATGTTGATAAAAAAAAAAAAAAAAAGAAAAAAGAAAAAAAATTGTATTGATATATCTGCGCTTCTTTTGATTAATATAGTATTTTCATTAAGGTAAGTTTACAATTGAATTGTGTTATTAAATATTTTATTTCAATTGAGGTTTTATACTGGTCTTACTTTTATTAAATTAATGCTTAAATTACTACTACATTACCTATATTTCCTGAAGATTTTAAATTTGAATTTTTGTTATTTGCATACTATGACGTAGTTTAGATTCATTCGATTATTTACCTGAAATGACTTACCGATTGGGACTCTCAACTTGACACAAATTCTAATTTACTTGAGATTATGTCATTTATTCACTGAAAAGTCACTTGAAAATTTATGACAAATTCATGCACCCGGGTACGATAACTTAAATGAAAACAACAAATACTTATTGTGTCAATGTAAATAAAAAAATTTCTTGCATTATATTAGGTTTGCTTAAATGTAGATGTTTTATTTTGAATATTTACTGTGTAAAATTTTTGTGTGCCAAAATGATCGTATATTATTTCCTTTATTGAATAATGATGCCAACTATTTTTTTTTCATGTAATAAAATTTAAATTTGCCTAGACGGTTAACTAGTAATAAAACCTCTGAGGAGAGTATTCGCCCTCAGATTGTTAAGAAATACTAGTAATAACCAAATAAGAAAAGTACAACAAGACATTGCTAGAAATAAAAAAATGTCAGGTCACATAAATGCAGTACCTCATGCAGGCTATCATTTATTGTATTACCTTGAAAAATTCTTCTAGCAAGCGTTCCTGTTAATACTGCTGTTTCACAGCTATGGTCTTCGAACTTTTCTACACACTACGCACATTTTTACATTTTTATTTTTTTACATTGCCTTTACACTAAATAAATTTACTCCATTTTGCCAACCATTTTGCCAAGTTATTTTCATTCCATTCACTTTATGCCATGCAAGCCAAAGCCATAAGTATTTGCCAAAGAAAATGAATGTCAGCCATGTTTATTCCATTTTGTTGAATTATATTACTATATTGTTGTACACAGGGATGTTAACTCCAACACTCGACTTGGAAGCACCCCGGGAGCAGAAAAAATTTCATTTGGGAGTACCTCGGGAGCAGAAAAATTCCATTTGGGAGCAGAAAAATTCCATTTGGGAGCACCTCGGGAGCACAAAAAAATAGTTTCCGAGAGGAAAACTAAGATTCGAGATCAGAATTAACATGATTTTGGAGCATAAAATTGAAGATTTAGGAACACAATAAATGCATACAAGAAAAGCAAAGTTTGCAAGCAAACACCATTTGCTAAAAGCAAAACACTATTTGAAAGCACTTTAGGAAAGCTCTGGAAAAAAAAAGGGTGTATACAGGCTATGCTATCAGCAACTTGGTAAAAACAATACATGGATTTACATGGACGGATGGAATTTTTTTTGTGTGTGTGTGTGAAACTGCTCTTTTTAATGGTTTTCATATAAATGCTAAATGGAAAGAGAGTGGGAGGGAAGTATTTCTTATATGCAATGGTACTTTTAATGCATGTTCGAAGGTTGTAAAAATACTAATATTTAAATGGTAGAATTAACATTTCTGCCGTTTATATCATTCTAGAATTATGTATTCAAAATTTAGTCTATTTTAAAATAAAGATTTTAATTACGGATCTATAAATGAAATTCGTAACACATTCTGAAAAATTTGCGGACGCACTTTGGCTGAACACGGGCCCAGGGGCGTCGCCCCGTCTGCCCCCTCTCGTAGAGCCTGCACACACACAAAAAGAAAAACAGTGGTGTAGTTTTAAGAAAAAAGGTTTAGGAACACTCACAACTGAAGACTCAAAAATCATGCGTCCATGATGAAAAGTGAAGAACGCTTACTTTTGCTGACATAAGCTCGAATGAAAAAGTAGTGAGACGGCATCTCCCCGCTCATGATCTTCACCGGCCGAAAATGACTAGCCCGGCCCGGCATTTAATCAAAATAAAAAATTCAAACCCGGTCCAGCTCGTATATTAATCATGATTTAAGGAGGGGGGGGGGAGGAATCACAAGCCAATCGTTTGGTCTTGTCCAAATTTTAGGAGAGCAAAAATTTCTGGAAAGGCTCGATTTTGCAAGCGCAGAGGATCGTCTTTAAGAGTATACGCTTGTTCCGGTCCATTCTAGAAAATGCTGAGGTCAGCCCGTGCCTTGAATGAATCGTGCTGCAAAAGCCTGGGCCCGCACAGATCTCTACCCCCCGCGACTACACCACTGGCAGCGCATTTCCGGATTATTTTGAAATGAAATATTCTATTAATTCAGACAGCCTAGATTCTGATTTCTAAACCAGTCATGCTTCCAATTTTCATTCTTGCTACGGGCCGGGTCATAAACCGTGATTTTTTAGGGGCTGGGACGTCACCGTAATATACTGTTTTCTTTACGGACCGGTCTGGTTTAGATCAGGGGCGGCCCTGCGGTACATGACACCCACTCCACCCTGCAAACGTAGAAAAAGACGTCCCTTTTACTTTTTTCAAAATTGCTTTTATGATTTTAAGTTGGAAATCGTGCCCCTTCATAAAACAAAAACGGTGCCCTTTGCGATGATTACTTGTTTGCCTATCTGGCCGGCCCTGATTGAGGTGACTAACAAATCCCGACTGGTCCGATCCGGGGCGGGTAGAATGGCTTCGGAATGCAGCTTTCGTACGCAGTTTGAATCTTGCTTTACTGCTAACTAGCTTTCCATACGAGCTTTAAAAGATAAATGAGCGTGGCAAAAATTTAAGAAAGAGTCAAAATGACGTATTCGGTGCAGACCGGCGCAAAAATCGGCTAAAAGCGCAGTTCGGCGCAAGAATTTGTGTTTCGGCGCAGAATTTACATCCCTATGTACAGTATTCTTGTATCCCACCTAGGTTGTAAATATTTTACTTGTGATATTTTGAAAAAATTTATGCGCACTCATTGTTTTATTTTTATTGTAAGATTTTCATACTATTGCATCATTATGTTTTGTCAAATTTTAGAAACTGCATCCTACCTCTCAAGTGTTGTACAGCATAACTCCAGAATTCTAGCCAGAAAAATTTAAGGTGTCTAAACTTGAAAATTAGATTAGTTCGCAGTTTTAAGATTAGGTTGCAAGGACGTCTGACTCACAAGTGAGAGACTGGCCACCTCAATGATATTGCTCGTCAGACTTCTTTTGCCGGGGGGGATATTGTAATGTATAAAAAGGTAATTTGGGTTTTACTAGTTTGGGTATTGTTCAAGCGGGTACTTTCACTGTAAGTTTTACTTTCCTGTCATACTTGCCACGCGCGCTCTGGAGCTATGTTTTATTTATTTTGTTATTTTCCAGACATCAGGCCGTCGATTCTGAGTTCTTTAGATGTACACGTGTCCCCACGCCCTTGTAGCCCCGGATGCCAGTCATGTTGGTAAATGTGTGTGGTTCGATCAGAGATAAGAGAGAGGAGGAGTTGTGTCTTCGCAGACCACGTGGTGTGGTAAGCGTAAATACTCCCGCACATCAAAAATCGGGAGACTTCTGCCACTGGAACTGCTTAGTAAGTCCACGCTGATTCTTGTACCCGTCTCCTCTCCCCTCTTCTCATTCTAAATTGTAACTTAAATGTAATGTTCAATAAACCATATTACCTGCCTTAACTCTGAAACTTTACTTGAAATATCTGACGTCTCATATATATATATACACACATATATTTGTTTAGAAACAACCTGGAAGTTTTCATTTTAAATACTTTGTTTAGAAAATTCATTAATTTGTAACATTATATGTATGTATATGTTTATCTGCCTACACAAGGACACATTTGCAATGAAATGAACTCAGAAATATACTTACAGCTGCAAAAAGTTGTGCAATTCCATCTTTAATTGCCAAGTAATTAAAGTTATTGTGAAACATGAAGTAACCATCTTTATCTTGAACAACAGTAAAATGAGCTAAAGAAAAACATACACTAAAATTTATTATTTATTCATAAATTATTTCTGATATACTTCTAAGTCATTATTAAATTTAAAGCACTGTTTTGTCACTGCTAGAAATTTATAAGAACCTTTCAAAATTTATTGAGTTTATATATGCTTCAAAGCATAAATCGTGATTACTTTTATTTTGTTTCTTTGTCTGAATCTAAAAGTAGCATGAATAATGCTAATCATATGAGTCTAGGAGAGAGCTGACATTTTTAATGACCAATAGGATAAAAAGCTGAAATCTAATCCTATAGTTCATTTAGTTATACATATAATTGAAGTGAACGTCAGCTGGCACATTTGCGGTAGGTGTAGCTGCCCAGGCTACCCAGACGTGTAAAATAATTTTTAAAAAATAATTATTAAAAAAAAGTTGATACTTTGTACATGTGTTTATCAAGTTGTATACAAATGAAAAGAATAGTCAGCTGACTTTATAGCTGACTATTCTTTTTCAATATCTGTTGACGGTGGATTATATGTCAACCTGTAAAGAATATCTGTTGAGTAAAATAATAATAAAAAAGCTGAAATTTGGTGAAGTGATAGTTCACTTTATCAGTTGAAAAAAATAGTCAGCCAAGTTTTCCATGGTGGAAAAGTGCTCAGCTGACGACTGAAAGTTACAGCGTATTGCTACACACACAGGCACCCATGTATTTCACAGCATCATCTGATCATTTTTACACCGCAGAAAATTCAGCAGACAACTTCTTTCAGGTAACTTTTATAAAGAACTATTTTACAAAGCTTCAGCTTTTTTTGTTTCTGGTACTATCAATTTTAACGTTACATAGTGCGTTTATGAATCAGCTGAAGAAACCTATATCTTCTTTTTTTTACTCTCAATTATACATTTAAAATACATAACAAAAAAATATATATATATATGTAAACATCAAAGAAAATTTCACTTAAATTTGCATCTATTTCATAAAAATAAAAATTTCGTACCTCAAGTTATGTGTAATTTATTTTTTTCTACGCTGTTGAACATGAGTTAACCAAAAAAATCCACTAAATTTTTCGTGGTGTAAAAGTGATCAGCTGATGCAGTGAAACACATCAGACGCCTCTGCGTGAAGCAGGGTGAGAAATTGGGAGCAAAAATCTAGGCGTCAATGGCACTGAACTTTTTTTTTCCAGTTGCTAAATTGTCTTGTTCAGGTGCAGTTTTGAAAACCTTTTTGTTTATATGCATAAACTATATATAAACAGGTAGGCTTAGTGATTATGTATAGCAGGTATGGGCAACCGTTTGAAAGTTGCGGGCCAAACTTTAGGATGTTACAGAAGTCGCAGGCATTATAAGTTGAATTTATATGGGATTTTGAATGATTTAAATGGGTTTTCTATGGGAATTTGAAATGTTCTGCTGGCCGGATCAAAAGCTCTGCCGGGCCATATCTGGCCCGTGGCCCGGGGTTGCCCATATGTGATGTACAGTAATAATAAAGAAGATCAGGACTATTAAAATTAAGATAGTAAGTAAATATAAAATCAATTTTTATAGCTTTCCACCCATTCATCCAGAATAAAATATTTTGATACATTTTATATGGTCTTTAATTTTAGTTTAGAAGTATTTTATAAATTGTTGCTATATAGCTACAATGCCTATGGTAGATAAACTTGTGTACTAGCTTCAAAATGTTAAAATTGTGGAAATATGTATTTGTATTCTCAGTGGGTTGATTAAAGAAGGATTTATTATTTTACATAGCTATTTTATCTTATTAAAATTATTTTTATTTAAATTACTTAAAACATATTTTAACACAAACTCAATTTTATCTTAATTATTAAAATTTTTATATTTAAATAAAGTTTTTATTTTTTATTTTCAAATAACTAATTCAATTTAAGTTTTTTTTATTTGCATTATCTCATAAAGGTGTTTTATTTAAAAAGATAAATTTTATTAAGTTTAAACAATCAAATAACATTTTTATTCAAATAATATTTTTATTTTAATTATCGCAATTTAGACCCAGAAGTCCGAAATTTATAATTTCCCAAAATCCAGACGTTTTACTAATGTCACCCCTCCCACACACACACACACACACACACACAAATAAATCCTAACTAATATTATAAATGCGAAAGTGAGTTTGTTTGTTTGTTTATGACGCTTTCATGCCTAAACCGCTGAATCGATTAGGATGCATTTTGGTTTAGATATAGATGGAACCCTGGAGTTGGTTATAGGCTACTTAGAATTTTAGATTTTTAATTAGTTTTTTAATTATTAATTAAAAACCGGTTTTACATTGCCATGCTTGTCGAGTTTTGCCCGTATCAAATGATTCAGGTTTTGAGCTAACAAGAATGCTATTAAAGATGCGCGTGCATCTGAAAAACATTAAATAATACGGAAATTATGCCAGTTTTATGCCAAATCTATCTATCTCTAATAATAAAAATGAATGTTCTCCAGACAAATCTACAGAAAGCAGGGCTTTGAAAATTTGAAAATTTAAGCATGACTGGGCCCATGACTTTGGTAAAGTGTACCTGAGGCTCAGATATTTTAATTACTTTTCTATTATTAATTAAAAACCGTTAACTATTAATTAAAAACCGTTTTATTGCCCGCACAAAATGATTTATGCTTTTGAAATAACGCAGAAATTCTATTTGCAAAATCACATGCATTTGGAAAACATAAATAAGTATGGAAATTATGTTGATTTTACGCCAAATTAAAAAGCATAATTAAAGAAAAGTGTACTTACGTATCATCCCGGCGGTCCGCCAAGACGAGCAATTTTTTGCCGAGATAAATGCCGGGCACATGAAATTATTAATGGTTTTGAATATGATTGGCAACAGTTTGGCAACCCATTTGACGAAAAAACAGTTTGGCGGGAATGACCGCTGGGATAATAGTTAAGTACCAAGAAATGTCCAGATGTGCTTCTTAAAGTTTGTAAATTTCCAAATCCTACCAATAATATAAATGTGTACGTTTATGTGTTTGGATGTTGTTTAAAATTGGAGATTGCTGATACTAAAAACTTGACACAATTTAATTTAAAACACAACAGTTTATTCAACGATATTAAAATTCACCAATAAAATACAAGTTTACAAGCACCCGAATAAGTGGTTCCGAAGAACCCGAACATTTTCACTTTCACAGGAAACCATGCGACAACTGAACTTATTTATACAGTTCACCAGTAGTCCAGTGTTGCAGTTAGGCGATGCAAAACTTGCCAGCTCGCCAAACCATACGAGATGGCCGAAAGCTTGCCAACTCGCCAACAGATGTTTTTGACTGAATCACACAAAAATGGTTGGAAAAATTTGTAATGAAGATGACTTATGCCCTGGATTAACATACAGCAACTTTTCAAGCATATAGCATAAATAATTCTTTTACAAAGACACTCAAAATAATGCTAATGCATTGCGCTCTATGGAAATTTTGTAGCTACTAAACCAATTTTAAAACTTTTTTTCACTGATTGAAAGTCCTAGGACTATATGGTCCTAGGCCTATAGGGTCCTAGGCGTATATGGAGAATTCCTCTGTGTGGAATTTTCTAAGGGATCCTAGCCCGTATTTTCGCAAGGTTTTGGGGAAAAAAAACACGGAAAACTGTGAGCGGCTAGGTCGACAGGCGCGACCGGAGTTTGAACCTGGCACCTCCACCAGTTTTGAGAGCAGAACCTCTTAGACACTGGGGGGACCCTGAGTGTTATAGACTACCTTTTATGCATATATCACAAATAGTTCTTTTACAGGGATACTCATAAGAATTACATTACGCTCTATGTGTATCTCTGTAAGTACTGAACAGATTCCAAAAACTTTTTTCACTGATAGTAAGCTACACTATTCTTGAGTATTAAAGGCTAAAATTCATGCATGTAGTGCAAATAGTTCCTTTACAGGAACACTCAAAATAATTCTAATACATTATGCTCTATGGGCATCTCTTTAATTACAGAACCGATTCTAAAACTTTTTCGCTAATAGAGAGCTGCACTATTCCTGATTAACATAGGCTGAAATTCATGCATATAGCATGAATATTTCTTTTACAAGAACACTCAAAACAGTTCGCAAATACTGTCGTAACTGTCTCTATTCGCCAAATGTCTGAAAAAATCTAAATTTAGTAATTCTGCATACTCTCTTATTTTAAATGAAGTTTACTACCATGTTTTATACTTCATTTAAAATAAGTAAAAAGCAAATAATATTTAAATCCAGTTTCTTTAGTCGCAAACATATTTGTTATTCACACATGCTTCATTTCTCTCGGGACCTAATTCTAAAGCCGACGTGGACGAAGTCGCGGGTAGCCGCTAATATAGCATAAATAATTCTTTTACAAAGACACTCAAAATAATGCTAATGCATTGCACTCTATGGAAATTTTGTAGCTACTAAACCGATTTTAAAACTTTTTTCACTGATTGAAAGTCCTAGACCTATAGGGTCCTAGGCGTATATGGAGAATTCCTCTGTGTGGAATTTTCTAAGGGATCCTAGCCCGTATTTTCGCGAGGTTTTTGAAAAAAACACGGAAAACTGCGAGCGGCTAGGTCGACAGGCGCGACCGGGGTTTGAACCTGGCACCTCCCGCCTTGCAGTTTTGAGAGCAGAACTTCTTGGTGGCATCCTAAGGTGAATCCTAAAAAATGGTGGCATCCTAAGTGTTATAGGCTACCTTTAATGCATATATCACAGAGAGTTCTTTTACAGGGATGCTAATAAGAATTACATTACGCTCTGTGTGCATCTCTGTAAGTACTGAACCGATTCCAAAACATTTTTCACTGATAGTAAGCTACACTATTCTTGAGTATTATAGGATAAAATTCATGCATGTAGCGCAACTAGTTCCTTTACAGGAACACTCAAAATAATTCTAAGACATTACTCTCTGTGGGTATCTCTGTAACTATAGAACCGATTCTAAAACTTAATCAGAAATTAATTAATCAGAAATAGTGCAGCTAATAGAAAGCTGCACTATTTCTGATTAACATAGGCTAAAATTCATGCATATTGCATAAATATTTCTTTTACAAGAACACCCAAAACAGTTTGCAAATACTGTCGTAACCGTCTCTATTCGCCAAATGCATGAAAAAAAATCTAAATTTAGTAATTTTGCATACTCTATTATTTTAAATGAAGCATGCATTATACTTCATTTAAAATAAGTAAAAAGCAAATAATATTTAAATGCAGTTTCTTTAGTTGCAAACATATTTGTTATTCACACATGCTTCGTTTTTCTCAGGACCTAATTCTAAAGCCGACGCGGACGAAGTCGCGGGTAGCCGCTAGTAAATAAATAAATCTTCTTTTGTTTTTTCATGAAATTGCAGTCAATACATGTATGTTTTCAATCACGAACTGCTGCACTTAGCCAGTTGTTATTGCGGCGCTGCAACACGCTGCGGCAAATAAAATCAGAGATGGCATCCAGACCATAAACCTGTACTCTCCCGTGGTAAATAATTATATTTAATTAATGAATATTAACTAATCCAAATAACTTTTATACTGCCTTAATTATAAGTATCTCGCACACTTATCAATATTGATATCAAGTATTATCATGGCACCTTCCCACACTGCCGCGCCATATGAGCCGAGCTATCGCTAAAACACACATTTACAGAAAGACTCCAATATGGCGAACGTGAGCTCGTAGTTTCCTCCGATCAACTTCATTAATATATAGGGAGTTAAAAAATTATCGCCGAATTTCTTTACGTTTCTGTATTTGTTTACAATACAAAAAATGCGATTTAAATGATTACACATCCGTGGAAGACAAGAAAATGGTCTTCCATGCGTTTTTCAGCCACTGAAGACTGCCTACAGAGGATCGTTCTCTTTCTGCCACGGGGCGGTTTATGTGTGAAAAGCTTACGAAAGCAAAAGATTTTTTCACGGAAATTTACATTTATATTTTTTCAGCACATTTTGAAAAATAGTCTTCTGAAATATAAATTGTATATAACAATAAAAGAGGCTGAAAATATTATTGATCTCTCATTCATCCTCTATTAAAAATAAAGAAACAGTAAAAAGAAGACATGAGTAGATAAAAACAGACAGCTAAGATACTCCGCAGCTGCCACAGAAAGAGAACACAAGTATTTTCATATTTACCATTATGAAATTGATGGCCATCTCCACCAAGGCAATCAAGCACTAACCGGCCATCGGGTGCTTGCAAAATCTGTAAAGACTGGCCAGTGATGCGAGAGACATACTGTAACACATTACCACTTTTAACATTCACCTATAAGAAATACATTAGATTTCAATATCTTCTATTTCTAATACATAAATGTGAAAGTTTGTCTGGAATACAAATCCATGCAACAAAAGAAAAAACACTTAAAAAGAAACTGATGTTAAAAGATGAGATAAATAACACCTTGTATAATAATAACACACATAAAAAGGTACTTATCAGACTGGATGATTGTTTTGGCCAAAAGATTTTCAGCCTTCTTCAGCAGTCAACACACAGTGTCTCAAAACAGTGAGGACTGAATGGTAAACAAAAGCGAACAGCAAGTTGCCAATTACAGTGCTCTCAACTGTTTTTAATGCTATCTCTAGAGGAAAAATGGACCAAATTCTAGAAAAAATAGACCTTGTAAAACACAACCCACAACATTTGCAACACATTAGATTTTTTTTTATACTCATGATACGGGATGTAAGCTTAGCTAATTTTTAATTTGTACCTAAAAAATAATTTCTTAAATGCAGTTCATGAGGAATAGAGGTATTATAATTTTAGATAAAATGGACAGGCAATATAACCGAGAATAAGATGATTCAAAATTTTCGGACTTTGTAAATTTCATTATTTTAGGGGGGGGGGGATTTTCCCACATTTATAAAATTCCCTGATATTTACCATTGGCTCTGTTGCCACTCAGTATGAGGTCCTAAAATAACAAAAATTAATTAAAGTAGGCAGGACAGTAAGTTTTAACCAAATGTAGGCAAGCAGGAACATTGAAATCTGCTCGTTTTTAATATTGCTAATAATCACTTTAAACAGCCCGTGTTGCTCTTTATCAGAAAATCATAGTATCTGATGCTTAGTATGAATAGAAAAGCTTGGGAAACATCAAATGCCAGATACAGTAAACCCTATAATGAAACACGATTTAACAAAGCTCAAGCTATAATGAAGAAGGATTTTTTATTTAGTTACTCTAATGTTAAAATATGGGAGACTCAAAAGTTTATAATGAAATCATTATAACGAAAATAACTTTATAACAAAATAAAATCAGTTTGAAATTGCGTTTAAATGATCATTATAACACAATTGATTTATACGCTATATTATTTATCTTAATATTCTGGGCGATATTTTAGCAGAGAAAACTAGCTTTAGTGTGGAAAAGAAACCTTTCGTTCCCACTGTAACCACCCGCTAGTAGTAGAGAATAAAGTAAAAGGAAATCTTTTTGCAGCCAGACACCTTTTCTAGAAAGGTAACAAGTATATTCATAGAACTCAGAAGGAACAGATCCCCAGAGTATAAGGGATCTTTGCTCTTGGGATGCCTTTAAACCTGCTCTAAACCAAAGAGGATAGATCATTATGTCACTTGCTGCATTTCTACAAATGTTCTGAGCCCGAGGCTCTATAGTAACCACTAAACAGGCGACGTCCGTTCTATCCTTTACAGTTTTTTGTTGGTGCCAGTTATTTATTTTCCAGCAATTCTAAGGAAGTTACACTTGCTTGTTCCTTCCATAGAGGATAAAGCTTTGATAAAAATTATAAAACATGTTGAATGTCAAATTAAGAAATCACTAATTACATTAATATTTATACTTTTACTTCATACCTTAAGCATCTAGCTTATTAATGTGGTTATAGCTTTATAATGAAATCTGTAATGGTACACCAAATATTTCATTGTAACATTTTAACAAAATTTCTACGAAGTTTTTTTTGGGTTCCTTGAATTTCGTTATACAGAGAGTTGACTGTACATGAAAATTCTGTACAGTTGAGTTTATAAACAAAATAAAGTTTGTAGGAAAAAGCCAAAGGAGTGGGGAAGGGGTTTTTTTTTTTTTTTTTGTAATAGATTATAAGACCCCTTATATGACGGTCTGATAACTGTAAATATAAAAAAATGATGCTTTTGTTTAGTTTTTAAAAATGTCAGCATATCTCAAAAGTCTTAAGTGGCTGTAATGAATTCAAGTCAGGGTGGGTCGCCATTATGTGCTTTTTTGTGCAAAATTAAACTATTCTGCAAAGCTTTAGTCACATAAAGTTAAATTTGAACAAAATATACCAAGTCATATAAAAAAAAGAAAAAGAAAGCATGATTCAAAAAGGGGGAGGGGGATTGAGTTCCTGCTGAAGCACAGGAAAGAGAGCAATTGCATGAACGAAAAAAAATAACATAGAAGAACAATTTTGTTTAATACATTTTTTAAAATTACCATATTAGCCTGAATATAATGCAACTCATTCTTTTTCAGTATTTAGCATTTTTAACTTTTTAGTAGCAATCCTAAAATTAGGCTCCTTTGTACACTTGACTTAGATTCGTCCTCATGTTGCCGGATAATTGTGAGAATCCCAATAAGTATCTAGTTATGTTATTCACCATAGCACAGCATTAAACATGTTTACAAGTATAAACATTGACTGCAGTAATTGTTGCAATTTAACTGCTATAATTGTTTTAACTGCAAGTAGATGCTAAAAGAAAAAAGACGAAAAGAAAGCACATGTTACTTTTCATCTGTGCTCCTTTGTCATCTAAGATTGAATCGTTAAAATGTGAGAGTGAAAAGGTAATTTTCTCTAAGATCCGGGGCCGGATTTCCATAAGGCCAACCTAGCCCATGGCCTACAGTACAGCAGTCAAGCGAGTGCAGAACAATCGTGAATGAGGAAAAGGGTTGGAAAGGGGAAATGTTGATGACTTTAATCTAAGTAATTGTTGCACAACAACACATAGTGGCTAGTCAGTGATCTGTGTGCAAAAATTCCCTTTTTCCCCCCCTAGTACAATTTGTTATCTATAAAAACACACGTGTGGAGATCTATTTACACCCCTCCCCTTCCAACGCAGAACATGCCCAATTCAGCAATGTATGTCACAGAACAATCACACTGAGGAAAGGAGAGGGAGGGGAGAGAAGAATTATTCAAAGTAAGTTATCATCCAAAAGATGCCTGACCATCCATCTATGCACTTTCCATATCCCATAGTTCCCAAACAAGGAACTAGTGTCTTCCCCCCCCCCCCCCCACACACACACATGCATACAAAAAAAAATCTGGACAGTGCGTTTTGCACACTTCTTTTTCAATAACCATTCTTTCTTTGTTGAGATTTTTTTTTTTTTTTTTTCAAACAGTATAAAGAAAATTTTTTTGGTAAATATGTCTGCTCGAGAAAAAGTATGTTGCTTTGAGTGTAATAAGCCTGTAATTTTAAAAAGAAAATGCACTTTCAACATTTTCATCCTAATAAACTGGTGAAACATCGCACAATAAATGAAACAAGCATTTCTGGTTTTTAGGATTGCGGAGCAGACGTCCCACTTGAGAGCCTCTGCTTACCAAGCATCATTGTCAACTACACCTACAGTGCACATGGAAACATCAAGACTGGACCATGGATATGAAGAGAATTGCTTAGTTAGATGAATCCCAGTTCCTCTTTCATCACATGGATGGCTGTGTCAGGGTATGCTGTCTTCCAGGAGAACAGCTGCCTCTCTCTTATACAGCAGGCTATACATAGGCTGCATTATGCGGGTGCATATTCGGTGGTATTATGCTTTGGAGGATGTTCTCTTGGGCGGCTCTGAGCCCTGTAGTTGTGGTAGAACAGACCATGAAAGCTGCATCATTACATTATCTGAACATAATTACAGATCAGTTGCACCTTTACATGGTGTATGTCTTCCCAACAGGAAATGGAATCTTCCAACAGGACAACGCGCCATGCCACAAGACTGGAATTGTGTTGGAGTGGTTCAAGGAGCACAGTGATGAATTCCAATTAATGTCCTGGCCACCTAATTATAGCCAGATCTTAATCCCATAGAACATCTTTTTTTGTGGGGGGATTACATGGAGTTGCAGCTCAAAGCTCAAACGCCATCTATACATATTAAAACACTAAGGCAGCTTGGGACTGATTCTTGAAGTCGTTTCTGATGCAGTTTGACCCTGCGTTGTGGAGCGGAGTACCATGATTGGTACTTCACTCGACCAATCAGTAACCAGAATAAAAGTCTGTCTTCACACATAAGTACGGCATTTCATAAGTCATTACGTCAAATTAAAAAGCATGAGAAATAATTAAGTTGAAAAGTATTTTTCTAAAAGTTCATAAATTTTTAAATCGCTAATAAGAATGTGTGGATAACAAGAGTTTAAAATTTCAGGTGATGTGTTTTCCGAAATAATATAAATAGCTGTATTCATTTGGAGGTTTTCTTCTGAAAGCATCAATTTGATGATGTTGGATGCTCAATCAATTGAGCCTGAGCACAATCACATCAGCAAAAGCAATGCCACGTAACATAGAACATATACTAATAATTACTAATTTTGAATTGAAAAAAGAGAAGTGATTTGAAAAGAGCCATTTTTTGCACCAGTATATATCTGCAAACAATGCAGATCTATAACACATGTTTACCAAAATGTAGCCCAGTATCTTAAAAGTGTAAATAATTCAAATTACAATTATGCAATGCACGACTATTTATATTTTTAAAAACTGTCTTTATTGTGAAATTTAATTTGTGGCTTATAAGTTTGGGTATTTGCAACCTATTGGCAAGATAAATTCTATGTGCTAATATAATAGATATTCTATGTGCTAAAGCACATAGAATATGAAACCATTTTGAAAAATGTCCCAAAAGACGAAAGTGTGAACAAGATTCTGATGAAAGTATATTAGATGTATCCAGTTTAACAAGCCCCAGCCCTATTCCATCCTCATCTTAGTCTCAGTCTGAATGTGCAACAAGACAACCTTCAATAGCATCATTTATAGTAAAAAATACCAAAACAGAAAAATCAGAATTGTCATAGTCAAGAATCGGTTAATATCTTTACAGGTGTTTTTATAAACTATAAGTGTGTATGTCTATAGAGGGAGAGAAACAACAGTCCCTGTATTTTTGCTTGAAAATTAATAAAAATAACCAAAATATTTAATTACTGAGTGTTTCTAGTTTACAAATTAGAGCTGAGTAAAAGTGGACAAAATGATATTTTGTCCGGGACAGTTTTTTCCAGTATTTTTTTCTACCCCGGACGAAATAAGACAATCCTGGCGACTTACATATAATTGATCATAATTTCGCAGTAAAGTTGCCAATAAAACAGTGCTCCTTATTTTACTTTGCTTAAACTTCTATAAAAGCATAATTAACGCCATCAAATATTATATCTATGTTAAACTGGATACACCTAATATACTTTCATCAGAATCTTGTTCACACTTTCGTCTTTTGGGACATTTTTCAAAATGGTTTCATATTCTATGTGCTTTAGCACTAATGCTACTAGGTCACTCTTTGCAGCACATTCTAACAATTTTAATATCATAAATATCAATTTTAATATTTTTGGTTAATTCTTAGTGGATCTTTTTTTCTCCACTTTTATCTGGAATTGCACTCACCTTTGCTTTTTTTTCTACTTTTTTTTGTGGGGGAAAAATGAATCCAACACTTGAAGTGTAATGAAACACCTGACTCTAGCACTGATGAAACTCACTAGGATTTATAGAAGAACCTAATTTTTTTTCTACATTTAAGGGGGTCCGGGGCACAAAAATCTCGAAAAAAACACATTTTTATTTTTTTGCTTTAAAAAATACTAGAGAATGCTTAGAATCAAACACTGCAAACCGCATGTTTCTACGACGATTACATCTGTTCACAATAAAGTTCGACTTGCTTTACGTATACCTAAGTCTTTAAGTCCATTTATCTCGGAATCAGTTTTTTTGCGATTCCTCAACTTTAAAAGGATATATCTCAAGTTCCTTATATAGTACAGGTATGAAATTTTGTACAGACTTTCTCTATTATATTTTTAATAATTTGTCTTCAGGAATTTTGATTTTAGACAAAAGGTTTGAAAATTCATGCCCTAGAGCTAAAAAACTCTTTAAAAAGAGTGATTTTTTAACTTTTATATTTATTGAAAAATATATAAACAATATTTTAAAAAATCCCGAAGACAAATTAAAATGCCATCTTTTCTGTGTCCAAAAGTGAAAGAAATATGCAAATCGAGCTATTGGTTCTGCAGTTATATCAAAAATAAAATATGTTTAAATTTTAAACTTTTTAATTTTTAAAAAATTAAATTTCAATCTTTTCAAGAGTTTTTTATATGGAAAGGTATCTTGACATAGATATATATTTCAGAAAAAAAAATCATTATAATGTAGCTATAAATAAAAAAATTAAAATTTTGTGCCCCGGACCCCCTTAACTGTGTGAAATGAAGCATCTGACTGCACTGCTGATGCAACTCAGTATGACTCAGAAAAGAGCAGAGAAGTTATAAGTTCACCTGTCAGTTTTGATTTAGATTTTTTAGTTATTGGTCCTGTTTTAAATTTTGGTTTGTTCTCATTCAGTCTTGGAGAAAAACTTACTATGACTGTAGTATGTAGCATGGAATTGGCTCTCGAATGAAGATGAATTAAAGTAAATTTTAAGTTAATTTTCCTTTTTTAGTTTTGGTTCAGAATTTTAGTATTTATTCCAGTTTTTGATTGTGATTCAAGCTTAAAGCAGAACTGATTTTAATATGCATCAAATGACTGGTTTTTAAAAGATTAAATGAAGGAATTTTTTATCTCCATTAAAAGTTTTAGAAATATAATTAATTAAAAAGTACAATTGTGAAAGTGTTGATACTATTTTCTCTATTATATTGTTATCTGTCTATTCTAAAAAAAAGTAATGGCCGCTACTGTCAAGAGCTTGTTTGGCTATCTTCTCCTAAACCTTGGGGATTTGAATTTCGAGAAACATGTCCACGGATTTGGAAAATTCCGAGGAACCTGATAAACTGACTTAAATTTTGAAAATCGAATTATTTTAGAGGATATTAATAAAAAAATAAAAAAACAAAACATAATGGTTGCCAGATTTGGCATAAAATCATTCATTACTTTGCAACAAAGCAATTCCAAGTATGCAGTATCACGTGAAATTGACAAACATGAAGTAGAACTACACCCATTTGATGCCAAATTAAAAAGTATATGAAATAAATAACTCAAAGTGTGTTACACAAAGTTGACAATTTTCAAATAGTAAGTTCGCTTAGACAACAGGAGTTTAGAATTAGCGATTATTCGTTTTTTCAAAACAGAATAACTAATTGTAACTGATTTTAAAAGTGCCATTTTGGCATTAGGTACAATCTGGCAAAAGGGTATCTTTCCAAGCAGGGTGAATCTAAACCGAGAGTCCAAAAATGTTAAAACCCAATATCTTGAAAATGAAAAATAATTAAAATGCAGATTAAAGCCATTTCAGTCCAGTTAAAGTATTTGCTACCAGTAGAAATATTTGGTGGCATTAACTATGCCATTATAGCAGTTATAGTATACTTTGGATATTTGCCAGCGAGGCGAGATGATATAATCTGTGGTGCTAAATATGTCAATCTGCAAAGGATTATGTATATGAAAATATGGATAATGATTTTCCGGGAACCAAAGATGACCAGTAATTATAGGTTGTGAGCATGTGAAAATCGCCAAATAATGAAAAGTCGCCATTGGGGCAAGCTGTTACGTAGTTTTTATCAAAGAAAACATATGAAGTACTGTTTTCTTAGAGCTAATTATTAACTATACATATACGCAAGTCCCCAAAATATGAAAATTCGCTATAATTGGCTAATACGCAAGGTGTTCCATGAGTTTCACATAATTAAAAATAGTGCAAAGTTTAAATTTTTATGTTTCAAGCAACATGCAAGAACCAAGCAATGTGTAGCTCGGTAACATTCTATCTGATCCAACCATTGGGTTTTGTTTGTTGAAATTATGCCTTTTTTACTAATAAGCCTTATTAGGGGCCCGAATGTCTCATACGAAAAGCGAGCATAGCGAGTCTAGGGGCCTTGGCCCCTAGTATGGTATAGAGAAATTAAAGTCTATAAAAACAAAAATAAAATTCTTTTATTTTATATTTTCAATAAAAATGCTTAAGTTTGTGAAATATCATAAAAGAAACCCCTTTTATCACGTACAATGTAATTAATTATTTGATAACTAATTCATTATTTTATTTTGTTAAGTTTAATTTTTCAGCAAAGTATTCCATAAAAATTAATTGCTTTACTATGGAGTTTATCTTTTCTTTGTGAATTTATTGGGTTATATATGATTCATATGTGATGACTTTTAATGAATAATTAAAAAATATATTCTTATTTTTAAGAAGTTTTATTAATATTTTTTTTTTTATGTAGGAGCACAGTTTTGTTTGCATGATAATAAAACATGCATCATAACAATACTCTTAATTCAATTATTTTTATTTTGTCCAGCGTCCCGGACTTTTGACAAAAAAGTGGACAAAATACAAATCCTACAAGTCGTCAAATTATGAAAATAATGCACTCCGTTTGGCAGATTAGTTCATTGTCCCTTGCTGAATACAGGATATGTCACTGCTTTCTTTGAATTCTGACATTTTTTACTACTTTCTAGCTAATTAAGCCGTTTTATGCCTTCATTTAAACACTACTGTCATATGACCAGTAATGATTTTGTTATATGTAGAACTTGTTTTTTTACAGGGCTGCAAAAAATATTTCTCAAACATTACGGCCTTTACAGAGAAATGTTTAAAAGTGACTGATAATAACACAGGAGAGGGGTGGGGAGGGAATAAAATATTGAAAGCCGCCCAGGTTACAATTTTTGATGATCTACCTACAAGTATGGTGCCAAAAAATAAGTCCTCAAAAACTGAGCCTAGCTTAGTGATATCTACCAAATTTGGCTAGAAACTGGTTAATGCTACAATTTATTTACTTACAATAAAGGAGAAGTACAGTTAGACTATGCTTGGCGAAGATTGCAAAATAGTTTTGGTAGGCGATTTTAATATAGATTTCAAGTCCCAGAAAGTGTTTAATGGAACAAAGAAGGCAAATACGATATACTCATGGATTATGGCACACGTTCAAAGCAATATTTATGAAGGTGAAGTATAGTTAGAACATAATCCCTGTGGTGTAACATGTTTAGCTTCCATGTCGTAGGCCCGGAGTTCGATTCCCTGGTGTGGCGAGTTTGGCTCAGCCTTTCATCCCTTGAATGGTTCGATAAAATGAGTACCAAGCTTCTGGGAGTTAAAAACAGTGAGTTTCACATAAGGCTGACCACCTGGCCAAGGAATATGCTTTTGCACCAAAGAAGCCATAGTCGTGAAAGCATGGTTAGGGAGAGCAGGCCTTGGATGTGCAAATGGGATGTTACGTCAATGCTTAACTTTTAATATGTACTCTTTTTTTTACTCAATAATGATAGTAAAACACAAATTTTAAAGATTTCAATCATTTCACCGCCATCCAACAGTTGCTAAAGTAAGAATTGGCATGAAACTTTTTCTTTATTTTCTGTCACACATCATGTCACATCTGCTTTTCTCTTCGATGGTTCCAATCTGTTTTGTCCAAGACCTTGGTGACATTCCTGATCGTTCCCATTTATTTCTGAAACATTAATAAACGTCAATAAAGTGACCTTTGAATTCGATGGGTTCTAGCTAGTTATGTTCTAATATTTCGACTTTGGATGACCACTGCTGAAATATTTGGTACAACCTGTCTCCAGTTATCTACCAAACCAGCATCCATGTCCAGGACAGTCGGAGCTGTTTTGAAGAACAAAGAAGGCTCAACGTGTTATTGAATAGGTGGTTATGATGTTTTGGCTCTTCAGTGTAGTTATTTTTAAAGTAATTTTTTTTTTTTTTAACGAAGAAAAAGAAGAAGCAGCATAAACTTATTTTCAAAACTTTGGTAATTTTAAATTCACAATTTTTGAAGAAATTTTTAAAACTGGATGAGCTTGGTTTTTACTGAGGCATGTTCAGTACCGATTTCGACCAACTTCAAATGCTGTGGTAGGAATACTGATGTGTCCAAAAATTACGCGAAGTTTAAAATGCACTCCCCAGTTTTGCAATGATTTTTCATAAGAATACATTCCTCAAAACTGAACTGCTTAGTAGCTTTAAATGATAAAATTCATGGCCTTCTAATCGAAGTGATAATACATAATGAAAATTATAACAGGATTGACATTCTTTAAAAAAAACTATATCAAGCTTTTTTTTTTTTTTTTGCATAACATAATACTGCTGATAAGTTTTAAAAATAAATTATTATACATATTAAATTGAAAATTATTAATTGATTTTTTGAGGGAGGGCATAATTATGGCCGTTGGCCTAAGGCACAAAAAAATGTGTAAATCCAGTCCTGCTAAGATCCATATTTCAATTTTTATTTTTCATTGTAAATAAGCAGGACCAGTAAAGATTCTAGTGTTTGACATTTATGTGGCTGGGTTTTTCAATCAGTTTGCAAATAGGTTTCTTGCAGGTGCTTCTTATTTGAGAGTTACCACAGCATGACTTCAGAATGGCTAGAATGCGTGGTGAAAAAGGGAAAATAGGGACCATTTACATGAAAAAAAGAACTTTTAAAAAGTTCCAACTAAAAAAGAGACTTTTAGGAGAAAAAGAGACTATTTGTGAACCCTGCAATTGGGAAAAATAAAAAGCAAAGCCTTTTCTCTCCCTGTTGTTTGCTTACAACCAGGGAGAAAAAAGGAAGGTAGATAAAAATAAAATATAGAAGAATAAATAAAATAAGAAAAAAAGTGCCCAAAACAAGAACATACAAAAACAATAGAAAACAGACCAACAAAAGAACAATAACAAAAACATAACAGTTTCTTTACTTTTGCTTTCCGCAAACTCTTTTGTATCTCTTTACCTCCTCACGCTCCATCTAATCAACCTTACCAGCAAAAACTTTCTGCTTCTTACACTTATGTGTTTTGTGCTATCAAAATCTGTTCCAACTCATCATCTCTTAATAATGAGATTAATTACTTAAAATCTGTAGCTGTCTCTTGTAGCTTTAACCCTTCTATTATTGATATGGCTCCATCTAAATTTAATAAGTCTTAATTTTTCTTCTAATCCTGTTAATTATCATAATCAATTAATTGTACTGCCTTTCTTTTTAGCTTTATGCTACAAAATTTCAAAACTTCTCAAAAATTGTCGTTAAAGTCGTCTTTAAACCTGAGAATAAACTTAAATTCTCTTCTCTTAAAGATCCTATTCCTACTGAGAACTATTGTGGTGTTTATTATATTGCTTGTGAATCTTGTGATTTGGGCTATATTGGTCAGACCAGAAGAGCTCTCAAATTTAGGTTCAAAGAGCATGAGAAATATGTTTCTAAGCATGATCTTTCCAAATCTTCTATTGCATCACATTGTTGTAATTTCAATCATTGTTTTCAATTTTCTAAAGCTAAGATCTTGCGAACTCCCCAATCTTTGTCCTATCTGGAGTTTTTTCCATTCATTTAATTCATTCTGCTTCGAGGCAGTTGTTATAAGGTTTTGTTTACTTTCTTTCATACTCCTATTCCCCTTTTTTACGTTCTTTTTGTATTTTACTTATTTTGTTGTTATAGTGTGTGTTTTCTGTATTTTCTTTATGTTTATCACTACTTATTAATAATATATATATATATATATATATATATATATATATATGCTCCTATGGTTTTTTGGTTTTGTTATTGTTCTTTTGTTGTTATGTTTTTTATTGATTTTTGCATAGTATTATTTTGTGTACTTTTTCTTATTTTTCTATATTTTATTTCAATCTATCTTACTTTCCTCCCTGGTTTATTGTCATGTCTTTTTTCGGATTGGCAGCTTGCTGTTCGCTTTTTTTTCTTGTTTACCTTTCAGTCCCCATTATTTTGCGATAGATACAGTGTATTGAGATAAAACAATCATTCAGCTTGATAAGTACCTTTTTATAGTGCTGTTATACAAAGTTTTATTTATCACAAATCCATATTCTTCGATGGATCGATTGGAAATTTTGTACAAATGAGTAAAACAATAGAGAGGAGGCCAGAAGCAACTTTAAAATGAAAATCAACTTATTTCCTCATTTTTATTTCCATAAATTGATGAAAATTTGATTTTCATAAATTTTAGTCCAGAAAGCTCCTCCAATGTAAGTTTAAATTAGTAAAAATTGTAAACAAAATCCTCTTTCTTCTTCGTTTTTCTTTCAATTATTCAACCAAATCAATTGTGACTGACATAATTTTAATGTTAGAAGTTTAAAAACTGCTTTAGAAACCTAATAAGTTAACAGCCTTTGCTATAAAAATTTCACTATGGATAAAAAAATAAGAGGAGACTTATTTTTCATGTGTTTATAAAAGAAGGCATTAAATATCAGTTTAAATCAATAACTTCTGAAGTAAAACATACTTTAGCTATAGATATAGACCAGGAATCTTAATTTTCAGAAGCCCATTTTTAAATTGCAAACAAAATCCATAGTTGCGATTCTCAGCAAATTGCTGACATTTCTCGATTTTATGACAAGGTAAAGAACAAATGCACTTGAAATGATTGTAAAACACAATGTCAAAAGTATTTTGATTGCCATGGCATTTATGGAATCTTAATTCCGATTTAATGGGAATACTCACCCTTACAGTTCTTAAGACTTGAAAAATGAAAATATATAAATATACAGCAAATAGAACATGAATTTAATGGCAGCTTTAAATTACTCAGATTTTTAATACTATTCTAGCTATTTTGTATTTTATTTCCTTCGCATGGTAACATTTCCACAAAGTCTATTTCGATCTATAATTGTAGAACCACTAGCAAGATCATCCACAGCTGTACATGTGCATATGTGTTTGACCTCTTGCAGAAGCAACAGCATTGGAAAAATTGGAATTATTTTGAGAGCTCTGTAGGTGATGCCTATCCTTTAATATTAATCTATGATTGAAAAGAATTCACTTTAAAATTTCAAATAAGTGCTCTTTTTCAATGCAAAAAAGCTTCAAATATAATTATTTTCTCAGTAGTTTAATTGCGAATACCAAAATACAGCAGGAATTTAATCTGCAAGAAATCAAATGCTGAAAAATTTATGTTTTATTTTCCTTTTGTTGCTCATATAGATATTTTTAGCTGCAATACGGCAACCACAAAAATAGGTTTGACTGAAACTAGAAACTAAATTTACACTAATTATAATTAACTTTTTTTTTGAAAATTGTTTTAGTAGTACAATTTCAAAAATGTCACTTTCATGATGACAAGTTGCAATTCTGTTTCATAACACATTTTAATCAATAAAGAAATCTTTTTAATAATTTTATTATTCTTGTAACGTATTTACTTATTATAGTTCCTTTTTAATTCTTGACTATGTATTATACTCTAAAATTATTAGTTTAATAATGTGAATTTGCTGCTTTTTGACTTGAGCTTTAAACAAAGTTACACAAATACTTAATTACTTATTTTAATACAATAATTTCAAGAGTAAAATTTTAGTATACAAGTTTTACAGCATATATCACAGTTTATAGTATATACAGCATAAGCTTACTAGTGTAGGATGATCCAAAACTTTATTTAATGCTTTAGCTCCATATTTTGTTAATCCTTTCAGAACATCTTTACCAACTGTACTTAACGTATTTTGTAAACCCTAAAAAGAAGTTTATAATTAGACAATATAGAATTAATATTATTGCAATTCAAACAATATTTCATCGTATACACAGGGTGTCCACCAATGTCAGGAGGCAAAAATAGTATCATTAGTAGCCTGACCAATATAAGTAAGTGGCCATTTTCTTAATTTTAGTTGCCAAAATAGTAGCATTATTACATGATTTTGTAGTTAAATAAACACACATCATTTAGCTTCATTTAAAAAGGAATGAATATAATGATAGATTAAAAAACTTCATGCGTTATATAAGAGCATACAGTACATTAATTTTTAAAGCACTATTAAAAGAATAGATCAAAATGGAGAAAACACTCAAAATACTGGTGTTAAATGACAAAATAAATAAAAACTTTGTGGAAAAAAAGCACACATAAAATGTTACTTATAACACGTGTTATAAGTAACATTTTATGTGTGTTTTTTTCACTAAGTTTTTATTTATTTAATAGATTAAAATGTTTGATGAACGATTAATGCCAACTTTAAAAAGAAAAGGAAGTGGACAATAACCAAAATGTGATTTTCAAATTAGTCACCTGGAGAAAGGTTCAAGTAACTAAAAACTTGAAGGTAGCATGAATGACATTTTTTTTAAATCAAAAAAGTCGCTTAATCTTTGAATTAGTAGCAAAAGTAAAGCTGCCATTTTAATTGCCGGTGGACAGACACCCTGTATACATACTTTATACAAAACTGCAAATGATATTTATCTACACATCTTAGGTACAGCTTTAGTATGGTCCCTTTGGCGCGATTTATTTTTGGCGACGTTTTTGGCGCGATAACGGCACCAATATGGTAACCCCTCCGGCGGATGCTCCGGAGCGGAGGAGCTGGACATGGCAACCCTAGGAGCGTGACGTCATTCATCCGTGACGTCACGGTTTCGCTCCAGCGAATAGGGAGCGTTTGTTCCTTTATTAAACTTTTGGAGACCCCTTTGCCAGTATTTCACGCGGGAGCTTCGAGTTGTGGAACCGCCATTACGCTTTATGGTTTTATTTTAATGGCTTTATTTTAGATTAAATTTTATTATTTAATTATTACTGAAATTTAAAATGGATATTCAGGTTCATACTGACTGTTTATATGCAGTTTTGTATGAATAAACATTCTTTTGATATTACGTTTCAGGTTAATATGTTCGTTCCCCATTGTTTATTTGTTAAGGGTAGAAGCAACAAATAATTACGTTAATAATATTTGATACAGTGAAATAATTTTAGATATTTTGATTTTATTATTTCCATATTGTAATAACTTAGGGATTTTAATCAAGGTATGTGATAAGCATTGTTTGTTTTTATTTATTATTACCTTTGTTTATTTGTTAATGGTAGGAGCAACAAATAATTCCGTTATTAATATAATATTTGATATTTTGATTTTATTATTTCAATATTGAAATAATTTAGCGATTTTAATTAAGGTATGAGATAAGCATTGTTCGTTATGATTTGAATTAGTTCTTTATTTTGCTTACGTAGTCTTTTGTCAGAATGCTAAAATGTATTTTAATTTTTTTGTCTTTTTTATTTATTATTTTGTGAGGTATTGCCTTTAGAATATTATTTGTTTGCATTGTTTAATTTAATCTACTCAAAAGAGAAAAGGGGGGGGGTTGAGGGGGGGCACAGCCCCCCCTCACACAAAAAGAAAAGTTATTAAATTTTATTAAACCGAATCTATATGTACATGTAAGCTTGTTATCTGTTTAATTTTTTTTCATAAAAATATTTAAAAGCCATTAAAATAAATCATAGCAAAATTAACGGCGACAATCAACTATCTCGGAACCAGCGCCATCCGATCCGCCATATTGTTTACAATTGGCATCGGCAAGGCAAACTTGGGTTGGCGACAAGATTTTGCCGCCAAATCAAAAAATCGCCAAAAAGGGACCATACTAAAGCTGTTCCACATCTTATAATTAGTAACAGACAACAGTTTGTATGATTATGAACTAAGAATACCAGGTACTGTAAATAATATACTTACACCAACAGGATACGGAGAAGCGGATGGTGGAACATAATTTGCCTGAGAAATCAAGGAGACATACATCATTTAAAATAATAATATTAGGTATTATTATTATAGATATATTACTAGCAATTAGGAGCATATAAAATAAGAAAACTATCAGCACTTACTGCAGGGGGTATGTTAGTTCTTTGAGGAGGTGGTGTACGAGGACTGTAAGGAGAAGTTGGAGATGGTAAAAACTGACCATTAGCAGATCCTGGATAACTTGCCATTTTATAGAGCTAATATTGAAAATGTACGTATAAATATGTTATTTTAGAAATGCACATTAAAATCACTCGAAAAATTACTTTTACTCTTTAAATAATATAGTTTACACAATATGTAAAGCAAAATAAGTAACAGGAAGAGACGGGTAAACAACTGGATAGACAAAATACAAAGTATATGTATACAACTAAATGTCAAACAAGGAAAAAGGAAATTAATAATCATGAGGATTTAGTTAATAAACTCAGTATCAAAAATTCAAACAGCAATAGTTACATTGTAAATCAATATCATTATAATCAAAACATTTAATGAATCAAACGTACAAAAAGAAAAAATTACATATGAAGCCTTTGATATTGAAGATCTAGGACCATAAATAAATAATGCAACTATCAGCTAACTGGCCTGGCTGGCTGTAAAGGAATGATTATTGCGTCACGGCCGAGAAATTTCGAACGAATGATTCCTGCATGCAGTTGTTGTTGTTGTTGTGAACATCTGTCCCGGGCACGTCCGTGGTCCGGGGCCATCGCTAAGCAACGGGCCTGCTTATGAGTTGCCATCCCTAAAAATGAGTTTATCATTGAGGCCTGTTTTCCCCAGTCACAGTATTCTATTTTATTATTCTAAGTATTATAAATGTTATATTATTTTATTATTTTAAAACAATTTTTTTATACTTTTGCGTACTGAAGAACTTTAGATGTAGGTAATCGTTTTGTGAATCTTGAGCCATTTTCTTTCATGAAAATTTATCCTAAAATTCGAGCATTTTGCTCTGAATGTAAAGGTAAGTGAACGCTTATAATGTATTTAGAAATTCTAAAAATATGTATGTAAATCATGTTTAGTGGATAATTACTCATGTGATATTTATAAATAAATTATTTTAATCAGAAATCGTATTACTTGAGTAGTTTTTATTCTTGTAAATAAGCATGACGTTGATACTATTTAGACAATTTAATTTTGCCAGTTGAAAATGTTATTTATCAGTTTATATGCCTTGATTATGTGATTAAGACTTACATCTGGTACAGTGCAAAAATACAGTAAATTATAAATTATTGATTTTTGCCCGTTTATACAGAAACTTCAAATGTAGTTAATATTTTGTACAAGCGTTCATTATGCTTGTTCAATTCCTAAGTTCGATTGAGAAAGCGACAAAAGAATAATATATACTACAACAAATGTCTTTATTAAAGAATAATTAAATCAGGGATCGCGCTATAGAGCGTATTTTATCAATTTTCTCCAATATACAGGATATCCCGAAAACACTGAAAAGTATCCCTAGTAGCAATGACTGCTTGTTTTCTGGTCGGTCGTTCATCGATAACTCATCGAGTCGTCGAATTCAGTCATCGGCAAGTGCACTTTTGTTTATCTGCAATAGATGAATTTTTATTCATGGATAGAAGTGATCTAGACGAGCAGTTTCGCAGATGGGAAACCGAAAAACAATATCTTATCCGAAACTGCAGCTCTATAGTCAACGGGCCTTGCAGGTGTCCCCAGTGGTTTACACTTTACCCAAATTCCTATAAATATTTGCGTAATTTAGATGTGCCTTTGCATAATCTAAGGGAAATTTTGAACAATTCTTGAATTAATCGCATAATTTACTTCAAATTTCTTGTATTGGGGTTGGGAGGGGCAGGGGGGTGGTATCCCCCCCCTTGCCCCCTCCCACAAAATTTAAATTTGAAAAGAAATATTTACAAAAAAATGTAAGTATTTATTATATAAAAATCGTTTGTAATATTTAAATAATTTTTTAAAAATGTGTTTAAGAAAAAGAAAAGAAAATCTATTTGAGCGTCAGCTGCATTATAAGAATAATGGAAACTTCATTAGAATGAGCAATTCTTTTGAAACCTCTTTAATGTAAACAGCAAGAAGAGAAATCAGTTAATTTTTAAAAGTTATCCAAGAAATATGAAAGTTAAAATCACACTAAAATTCCTATACAATTGGCAATATTTTTTTTTAATTATTAATTATGAATGTTGTTGCTACTTACATACATTGGTAAAAAGTGAAATTAATTTCTTACCAATCGAATAATTTGACTATTATTAATAATAGCTGAACAACACTTTGTCAAAATTTCACCGAAAGTCCCAATCTGAGACTAAAGTAACCGGTAGTTCACACTTTGCATTACACATGATAAGATTCGATGGTCTAGGGGTAGCGCGCTTATCTCGTAAATAGTACGCTCAGGGTTCGGGCCCGGGGGAGGAAGATTTTTTTTTTCTCAGAAAAACGGAAATTTAGCATACAAAAAACGAAAACGTAATAAACAGAACGGACATTTTTTGAAAATTTTGCTGCCAGTCGTTTACTTTTTATTAACAAATATATTTTAATT
>JAWZYV010017136.1:0-36954 GCA_038373885.1 Cheiracanthium punctorium | reverse complement strand
TTGCTGTAGTTCTTATATATTTAATCCGAGCGTGATTATTGGCATCATATGGTTGGCGAAATAACAGCGTCTCATATTTCTTTCCAATATTGTGCTTTTCAAAAACTGAATAAATTGACAAAACTGCGGCCGGGTTGTGTAGTGATTAGAGAGCCATCGCATCACACCACGGGCTCGGGTTCCATTCCCAGGCATGGGCGTGGATGTAATTTCGTCCGTTCCTTCATAGGAGGCAAAGATGGTCCACGTATTAAGTGCCTCCATAATAAAGAGACCAAGAATTCCTGACTGGTGGTGGTAAGTGCCCAGAATTAGGAAAAAAATTCTAACAAAACAATAAACAAAAATTTGGCTATTACTCGAATACTTTTTTGCGTAGGTGTACATTTATGTTTTTGCCATCTGACAGTCCCCATAGTGAAACGAGTAACACAAAATTTTATTCCTCATTCAACAGGTTACTAATTATACCGGGTGATTCAAAATAGATGTTTAAGGGCGATTATTTTTTTTAAACCGTAAGTGAGCGCAAACAGAACATTCCAACTTAGAAAGAAAAGTTTAGTCATATTTGGACAAATGCTTATTTGCACCCTTTCTGGCAACCCTATACGCCTCGTGATTGGCTCATTCGGAATTGTCTCATTTGCCTGGTCTGCCAGAAGATAAAATGAATCGCGGGGTGTACATAAGGTTTCACGCCAACAGGAAGTTCTTATATGCACCCTTTGACCTTTCCTTTGCTTGTTTGTTTTACATGTCCTTATTTGAACCCCTGTCCACTGTAATGATAATAAAAACAGTGAGATTTACCTAATTTTTAATTAAAGATGTTGAGAATAAGAAATGATTTTGTTATGCTTATAAAAGTTATTTATGCTGTTGTAATTTTATTCGCTGTTTAAAATATTATATTTTAAAAGAATAAAAAATTGATTTAAAAACTTCTATAATAGCTATTGTTTACTTTGATTTCATGTTCTAATCTATGTTAGCTTAAACGGCAAGCGTATTAACCAAATTGTTGCATTGATCATCTTATTTTTTTAATTATTATTATTATCTATTTTTAATATGCATCGTTCAAATAGTTATAATCCGTTACCTTGCCAACCTTTTATTAAGTAAAATCCTGTTTTTAACGAAAAAATATATATATCGATATTTTATTATGTCAACGTGAAACGTCAAGTTAATTATATTAGGTGAGAAATCTTAAGTTTTGATATGAATTGTGCACTGGATGTAACTAGCATACTGTTTGGTTTACTTTTTGAATACTCTTACTGAGTTTAACTAGCAGTGAAACATGTCTTTTCATTTAGTCTTTCTTTCCCATATATCATATCTATCTTAATTAATATTAGATTAATTTAAATTTAATCTAATATTTTAAACAATGGTCAATCATAATTGTGTAGCCACAAAATTTGTACTTTTTTTTTTTCTTTTCCCATTAAATTAAAGTTGCTATTGTTGTTTATGTTTATTTTATTGTAAAATAGTTTGTATTTTAATATCTGCAATCAATTAATATTTAGTAGAATAAAGCCCTATAATCAGCAAAAAATCCTTACATTGTTTACATCTGTCAGGGTTAATTTATTGTTAAGAAGATAAGAGCATTATGTGTTTTATAAGAAAGTGCTTACACTTAACATTTAAGTTCCGAAATTTTTTACTAATTCTATTTAGAATAGGAAGCTTTTGTACATTGATAATTAAAGGTTCTCATCTTAATTTTATTTGTGTAAATGACTGAAACTATATTATGTTATTGCTGTTTCTTAAAGCCTTTTCAATTTAGGTATTTAGATTAAACCAAAAATAAACTTAATATTTGCTTCTAGAAAATGTTTAGCCATACCTTAGTTTGGAATTTTTTGAAAAACTGCAGAACATTATTTATATAATTATATATATACAATTATTATATATATACATCTACATTAAATTTCTAAATTTGTATCATGTAAAAAAATGGTATTAAACTATTTATTCTTAATGAGCACAACTTATCTGTTAGCATAATTGTTATTTTCAGTTTTAATTATACATTTATTTATGCCAAATGTAAATATACTGCATAAGTTATCATATTGTTCTCTTTCTTTTATGGATTAGTTTTTGACAGTTTAAACCAGCTTTTGATGCTTGTCATGTCAAAAACCCAACCCAAGCTTGTTGCATATGTATGCTTATGTCATAGGCGCACCCACGGAGAGGGCTATGGGGGCTAAAGCCCTCCTAAACCCGGAGAGTTAGATGCAAAAAGCTTTTAAAATTGAAATTTGTCTCAATTGAATGAATTGAAATATTTTATTTTAAAAATTGTCCTCAAATTATTTCTAATGTTTTTGTGGGGAGGGCTTTTCATCTGCTAGTTAGTCCATCATTTCTATAGGGTAGCTGATTTATTGGATAGAAATATTTTTGTCTCCTGAGGCAAAAGAACTGAGCTCAGCTTATGCGCTATTGTCAGTCGTACGAAATTTGAAAGTGTCCACAAAGAATGACTTTTTTTCTCACTGTAATTTCTGATAAGTTTTTCTAGTTCTGTTTGAAAGCACTTAGACGAACAGCATGTCTAATTAGAAGAATTTAATCGAAAATGTATCCTTAATATTACTTTCTTGATAGAAACATTGAATGTTTAGTGTCTCCATCCAAAAAGTACAACGCTGATTATTTTTTGGAAAGCCTATTATGTATATGTAAGTTAATTCATTTTATGTGTTTATAAGTTTATGTTATGAATTTTGAATGAATAATTAACTAATAGTCCACTTGAAATCAATTATTTTTCATTTATTAGTTCTATCAATCTGCTAATTTTATAATTTCTCTTTGAGTTTGGGATGTGGCAACAGGTGACACACCATCTTTGGTTATAATAATGTTTGCTGCTTATTAAAACCAATATAACTCGAAACCAATATGATTTTATTAAGCAGCAGGTGCTGTATATGTATTTTTGATACTGCTGAACTCTATTATGAGCAGAATCGTACAAGGTGTGCTCAAAAAGTATTGAGCCTTAGGGTGACAAAAATGCATTTATTGTGATTTGAAAATCCGAAATGCTAATCGCCTTTAAAAGAGTCTTCAAGGAAGTGTACACACTTCTCCCAGAGCTTTCACAATTGTTAGAAATGATTCTGGAACTCAATTTCTGAATGATGAGCAACCATACCATCTCATTCCGTATGATATCTTCTATAGACACAAATCAGTTTCATTATGATAATGCCCATTTTGTGCATTTGATTCAGGCTCTCCTCATCAAAAACATCATTTTTGTATATCGTCAAGCTCCATACACACCAGACTTGACTCTGTGTGACTTTTCACAATTTCTGAAGATAAAAATGCTGTGTAAAGTGACCCAATTTCAGTCAAGAGAAGACATCCTGTAGAATGTGATGGTATGTTTGCTCACCATTTAAAAAATTGCAATCTTGGTTTTTTTTTTTTTTGGGGGGGGGGTTGAAAGTTGACAATGTTTGCAATTTTTAAAGATTTTTTGCAAAGTCTGGTGCCAAAAAATAAGAGCCCAAGACTAAATCTAGCTTGGTGAGAATCTAGTTAGAATATGCCTGACAAAGATTGTAAAACAATTTTAATAGGCAATTTTAATATAGATTTCAGTTCCAAAGAAGTGTTTTATGAAACAAGGAAGGCAATTATGGTATACTCATGGATTATGATACACTTTCCAAACAGTATATATAAAAGTGAAGTATAGTTAGAATATGCTTGATGAAGAATATAGTAGAGTTTTATAGTACCGATGATTTTAATGTAGATTTTGATTTCAAAGAAGTTTTGGTTTTAAATGGTAAATTATAAATCGCATCCTTATAAATTATTTAGTTTAATTTAAAAGCATAATTAATAGTATAAAATTAAAGATTTAAATGAGTTGAATCAATTAAAGTTTACCTCTGGGGGCATAGTCTCCCCCCGCCCCCATCCTGTTTATTAGTTCAAGCAATTGTGCACTTAAAGGTTGCATTCACCAAAACCTTGACTTGCATGTTAACCTATTTAAAATGTCGAATGAACGTATGCTTAATGACTTAGAGGAGATAATTCCTTTACAGTTTGAAGTAAGGTTTAACCTTTTTACTACCATTGTCATGAAGTTGCAGTGTTCCCAGCATTGCATAAATCTGAATGCTCCACTGGATGCAGAAGGCAATCTTCACTGTTGTACCTTTGTTATGATAGAAGTGAAAGGTTTCAACAATTTCAATAATTCTTGCTTATTGTGCAGATTGCGTAAATTAGGCGTGTTTGGGGATGAGATGTTCAGCACTATATAATTGCTTCTTCCATATATCATCTTTATTAAATTAACATAATCACTAATTTGGTCTTTCGATGCACTATTTTTTCCTATATTTATGCCAAAAAAGCAGTCATCAAGCTTGATTTCATCTATTTGTTTAAGAAAATAGTCTATTCCTTTATTGTTAAATCCCAATCTGTTAATTACCCCTTGATCTTTAATTAAATTCTTGTTTTTTTTTTGTTTCCATATTGTGGATTACGAGTTACAGTACCAGTTTCAATAAACCCAAAACCGCTCTTGCAACATTTGAGTCAAATGAATAACTACCTATCAATCTTGAGCCTTTAGGTATTAAAATTGTATCACCAGTTTCGGCATAAACATATCTACTCACCATAGCACGCAATATTCCTTGCAGATCAGAGTTTATTGCAGTTTCAAGAACAGCATCAATAATTTTACCTCGAGTAACCATTAAACCAAGCTTTTCTACTCTGGTAGCTTTGCTTAAAGGTTTAAGGTTAACAACAGGGTTTACGGTTAATAACATATCTATATTAATTTTTAAAAATAGGGATAAGATCCTTTTTCCTGTGTCTGTCTCCCTCAATTTGGGAGGTATGGACTCCTAAATCCTCTCTTGGCTATGCCACTGAGCACCCTTTGATAAAATTTCTATACACGCAACTGAGTTTAGCCAATTTTGGTAATATATGAGAAATAAATTTTGATAAAAGCAACTATGAAAAAAAAATTGAAATATTACTTGAAATTTTTCATGAGTGGCAATTCTCCGAATCCTTCTCAAGAGACCTTCATGAAATATTGGAGGAAATATCTATGAGCAAAGGAAGTGTGCATACAATGCTTCATGATAGGATGGCCCTTTCCCTGAAGCTTCTCACCCAGGATATAAATCACCTCGTTGACCTCTGGGACACTTGTTTCAACCTACAATGTGACTTTGTATAGCCCAGTGTTTCTTAAAGTGTGTTCCACAGAACCTTAGGGTTCCGCAATGACCCTCCATGGGTTCCGTGAGAAATTTTAAAACACCATCAAAATTTTTAAGAAAGTCCCTAAATTAATTCTGTAACATAATTTTTTCACAAAGCTCTTATATAGAATTAACCTTTTAGTTATGGCGGAATTACAAGAGCTCCAGATATATTTTGGACTTAAACTGGCTATCGGAATCTCTGTTGTTATGAGAATTCCCCCCCTTACCTAGATATTTTCAAAATAGATGTACCTTTATGAGAGTTTTCCACATCATCTTTCTGCATGCATCAACAAAATTGAAACACCGGAATAATTTGGATGAAAAACATGATATGAAAATAAAACTTCCTTCTATACAACCAAATTTTGAAGAACTTTGTGACAGTCAAAAACAAAGCCATTCATCTGTTTGATACTTTTCAACAATTAACAGTATAAATTCTATAAAAATTTCGTGCCTGCAGGTCACCTTTTTTAAGTATTATAATATGCATTCTTATACTGCTTTACATTGTTTAGTTTTTATGTTTGTCTAATGGGTGATAAATAATAGGCCTTAGTTTCTCCTTAAGTAATATTTATTCAAGAGTTCCGTTGCTAAGCATTTGGTAGGAAAAGGGTTCTGTGGGATACAAAGTTTGAGAACAACTGATCTAGCCTATCTGTTACACCTGTATTGCCTCTTTCTTGTGTATGCTAATTTATATTAATTCTATTAAACCATTTTTCAAACTGCCTGTAGTGCCACTTTCATTTGGGCAATCCTAGCATATAAAAGCATAGTTATTTAAAGCTGCTTATTGTTGTGTTTAAGTATATCAAAATTTGAAAAATGTTAAAATTGTAAAAAAGAGATGGTTTGCATGGAAAAAAAAAAGACTGCCTTTTTTTCATAGGAGCCACAAGGCTTTCTCATCTTAAATCCAGTGGTATATCTAGGTTATGTTGTGGCAGATAGCACATGTACGCTCACTCATGAAAGTTTTCAATTGAGAGAAATTTTCTATATTAATTTTGTGAAAAAGTGATAATAGTTTCAAAGACATGGAGCTCAAAAGAAGTATGAGAGCCTGTTATTACACACATTATCCATTTTTAATGAAAAACAACATTTTATATATGAAACCAATGTAGGAAAATTGACTTGCACTTGAATACTTTTTTTGCAAAATTGTACCACGGGTGGCACTTGAGGGATTGCAGATTTCCATTCAGTAATTGATATAATGAAAAAGCATTAAATATGTTTGCTACCACTGTTGCCAGGACACAATTCTCTCTTTCTCTATGCCTTCCCACCAAATGCAGAACAAGTGCAAGCCGTATAGGCGGCTGTGTCAAAAATATTCTTTAGCTCTGTGGCACGCAATGGGCACTTCAGTTAACTGCCATGTTGTTGGTAGTTAAATAAATCAATGGCAACAGCTGCACTTTTTCAGCATTGGGCAGTCTATCTACTTTTTTTTCTATACTGATGTATGTAGGCGAGTCGGAAAATGTTTCCCCTAGCGACTGTGGACAGAGGTGTGTATGAAAGTCAAACAATATAATGAGATATGAAAGATATGACACAACTTTATTTGTCGGCATGAGTAGTAACTAGCTGCCTTTGGTGACCAGTTTTGGCTGTTGATGGCTGCTTCGCAGCCAAAATGTGCAACCTAGAGCACACAGGCTGCTTTGCTACTGGCTTGTGCAATCTATGGCACACGGGCCTCTTCGCGACCGAAATTTGGAACCTACAGGCCATCTGCCTTCGGCAACCAACTGGTCCAACTCCTTCACGTCCAGCCTATGCAACGTGCGGGCCGCTTTCACATGTCTCGGTGAGCACCCGCATCTGGCAACCAGCTGGTCTACCTGTTGGCCCATTACTTAATTCATGTATTTTATTTTCTGTTTACAAAACTGTTAATCTCAGCTAAGTAGCAGTTTAAGTTCTTCTCACTTTAATTCTATGCTTAAAAGTTTAAATCTCTTACTTACTTTCATCTTTGACTTAAAGTCGCTTTTCTGGCTCAACACATTTCGTTTTGCTGTAACATGGACATTTTGTTTGTCTTGAGTGACTTGTTGAACTGGCAGCATGTACTGCCAGCAGTGACGTCATTTGACCCGTTTAGCATAAGCAGTGTACGTATTTTCTACTCGCCTGGTGTGTGTATTGCGGCTTCCGTACCCGGCCGTATTTAAGCAGCAATCACCGCGGGATCGGCAGCTTTGCTTCGTTTCGTTATGTGTTAGAGATGCATCGTAACTGATGTTGTTGAGCCTCATCCTTTTAAGTATGTAAACTACGATGTGAAGTATCTTGATGAAAGTGACATGCTGCCAATTTTATTAGTTTTGATGGAAGATGAAGTACATTAAGTTTTAAATTAAAGCCTCCGGCGTCCTGCTCTAAATCATGATGTTGAAAGTAAATTCTGTTTGTTTTATTGAGTCATTGAACCGTGAATAGCAATACATTTAATTATTTTAGTGCAATAGATTTTAATACTCCCAGACAGCACATAAGCTTAAATCAAGCTTGATATTTCTTTGAATTTGACGTATTAATACAAGCTTGACAGTTCAACTCATTTTAAGCTGGCAGCAAGCTTGCAGGAGTCAAGTTGAATCGTCAAGCTTAAATACAGCTTGATTTAAGCTTGACAATTGATACTCGCTTGGTTTTTCAATTTGGAAAGCGCGCGTTGATGGCGCCATCTGTGAAAGAGAATGGACATTAATTGTCTTATAGCGTTTCTCAAATTTGCTCCATAAATAAAAGTTCGTAAAAGTTGTGTTTTATTTTATTATAACACGAGGGGAGTTTTAGTTTTATTTACATCTAATTAACATTAGTAATTCCATTAACTAAGTAGTTAGCCCTAAAAATAAATTTTAATATAATTAGCACAATTTAGTTAGTTAATATACTTCACTTTATGGGTATGGTAGAATGAGGCGTAATCCGGCCTCCACAAAATAATTAATCAGTCATAAATGTACTTGACCATAGAATAAAAAAAAAAGATTCTATATTTCCAAATATGGAAATTCTTCAAAATAAAATACAATTATACTACGAAATTGATTTCAAAATCAGTCATTTGTCTCGATTTTGGCCAGCAGTATTGCTCAACGATGAGTGTTGCGATATTGAAAGTTTTAAAACGTGTCCTGCTTTTAAGTTTATATTATGCTTATTTCCCTATTAGTAGAGTTATGAATCACACATAACATTATTTAAATTTTGATTCATCCCATGGAAAAATAAAAGAAACTTATCAGCATCGCCCATACTTATCGATCTGGCGTGACAACAGTGACTTCAAACTTTAGTGATTGCTGCCCGAGGCAAAATAGCCGAGCAGTTAGCATGCGAGCCTGCCAGCTAAAGGTCCTGGGATCGAACCTAGCCGCCGGCGTTTGATAGAACAGATTAAAATAACTTAAAATTTCAGCACAGAGTGGGAAAATACGCTGAAAAATAAAGTACGTAGGGCGCGGGCGCCCCGTGTATTTAGAAAATTTTTTAAGCTTGAAATTAAGCTTGCAATGTCAAGCTTGATTCAAGCTTGCTTTGTCAAGCTTAATGCAAGCTGGGCAAGTGTAAACTAGAACACTTGATTCAAGCTTGCATTAAGCTTACACGCTTGAAATTTTCAAGCTTAATTCAAGTTTATTGACTTGATAAATCAAGCTTGCTGCAAGTTTGCTGTGCTGTCTGGGCTTTACCTAGTTAATTGTTTCTCCTTTTTATGTAACTGATTTTAATATAATTGACAGTTAATAAATTGAAGTTCGTTATTTTAAATTAAAAGCCTATTTATTGAGTCTATACATGCTACATATTCTGCTAGTCAATTTTTATACAGACTTTTAAAGACTTTACAGCTACGCTGAAATTGGGTATTGCTCTGCTGGTTTAAAAGTTAATAAGTTAAATCTCTAATTGCAAATTAGTGAATGGGCCACTAAACAATTAACCCTTATCGGGGTGTAACACCACCGATGGCCTATTCACGACCAAAAAGTGTAACCTACAGGCCACCTGCCTTCGGTGACCACCTGGTCCGGCAACAGGCTGCTCAATATGCCCGCTCGCGTGAGCCATGTGCAATGACCGCATCTGATACATGTCTGTGTTCTAACAGTCATTTATCGCTAATAACTATGCAGCTACTAAAAACAGAGTCCAGTCTTCAGTATAATAACCAGTATTCCTGCCGCAATGCGAACACAGAAGAGAAAAAGGGGATGTTAACTCTATCAGTCTAACAACTACGTATCTGATTTTTATTTTTTCAAAATTGGAGTCATGTTTCAACAACTCAACTCTGAACTCTAGAAATTCTAAGTTCAGAGTAACACAACTCCAATTTAAAAAAAATAAAATCATAGACGCAGGGGCCTAGTCAGAGGGGGGTTTTTAGCCCCCCACCCCCAAAATGGGACCCTTTACTTAGCTTACAGTTTGATACTTAGTTTACAATTCAACTTTAGCTTACAATTTGATGCACCCCCCCCCGCAAAATTAAATCCTGGCTACTCTACTGCATAGATGCATAGTCATTAGGCTGACTGACACAGTTAACAGAGACATGAAGTCTACCTCACTGGTCGGCAATTTTGTAAAGCAAATTTTCACAGGCCAGCGATGCTGGACAGCTTGCCGGCTAGTAATTATAGATTTACGACAAAAACAAAATAACCAACACCAAATTAACCTAAATAAAAGCTATGATCCAACAATGTTGAAATCAAAATCCATCTGGTTAAACAAATGCTTATGACAATGCCCCAAAACAATCAAAATAAAAATTATGATCCAACGACGTTGAAATCAAAATCCACCCAGTTAAACGAATTCAAAATAAATGCTTACAACAAAAACAAAATAAACAATCTAAAACACTAAGACACTTTTAAAATACGATTTCTCAAGTGACACGGCATTACCTTTTAAAAATACTCTGGTGAGAGCAATGGAAAAAAAAAAGTGACTTCCAAAAACAATAACAATATACAATAAATAAAAACTTTGTGAAAAAAACATACATAAAATGTTACTTATAAGATGTATTTTTTTTTGGCGGGGGGGGGGACTATTAACACTCACTTTTGTTCTGACCTATCTCCTTTCTTCCTAAGTGTTATTTTTCTTGCTTATTTCTTTATTGTTTTTGTTTTTTCTGTATGGATTCATCTTTGTTTAACCATTTTTCCCGTTTATGTTTGAAACATTCTCGTTTCTTGAATGATTTAGGTTTTCTTGTCCGATGCAAATGCACTAATGTCATTCCTAAGTTTATTGACATTAAGTGACACCTACGGTTACGATCAAGGTGATTATGTTCCATGATTTTTTTTCAAAGAATCAAGGAATGAATTATTTGTTTCGCTTCTCAGTTTACTTTTTCAAGGCGGAATATCTCGCTAGATATTTAAAGTAGCTGAAAGTTAAAAAAAGGTTACTTTCTTAGAGATCTTTCGAATTGTACAAAAAGTTTTTGCTTTTAGTTAGCGATAAAAATTTCGTTTTTATCAAAATTTCAACATGGCTGCAGATGGCAGATGCACTGTGAGCAATGAGTCTCTTAGCAGAAATTATTCGCATTTTGCCAGCAGTGGTGATTTAACACTTGAAAAATGAGACATCATTAAGAAACTAAAAGTTCTTTAATTAAAAGAAACATCGTTAAGTTCAAATACATTCACGCTCGCTGAGCGTCTTACAGGACTAGCATACACAGAAGATACAGAAGCTAGAATCGAATAGGCATGCAAAAACTCGCAGGCGAAAGGAACCACATTATATACGTACATTACATTACAATTCACATGTGCAACAGTTAATTTGCATAAAACAAAGTTCTGACCGGCCAATCAGAAACAAAATGTCTCCGTTACTATGGAGATATGCTGCGGCGATCACGGCTCATGAGAAAACCGAAAAGAAGAACCGCGGGAGAAAACGTGACGTCACGCGGCGAGTGAAGACGCCGACGATCTTCGGCGAACGCCGGAGAGGGGAAACAAACGCGCGGGAGGCTAGCAGAGTCAATCCCCGAATCATTAGGAACTGGACTTTTTTTATTGAAAAAGCGCATTAAGCCTTTGTCATACCATTTGATAAGCTTCAAAAAGCCCTCCAGGAAAACATCAATGCTTTGCATATGGGCAAAGCATTGAACGGTTATGAGCGAAAGACGACACAGCAAGTGAACGCGCAAGACATTGATACATCATTGGGTAGAGGTTGACTGCAATCAAGCAGATGGCGCTGTTGTAGTGCCTCCACAAAGCAGAGACCAGCCTCTCAGTATGGTCCCAGTAGGTTTGGAGAGAAGGTGCATTTTGAATTCGGGGTCAAAGGAGGAAGTGAGAGCAGTTATCCACTATGAATGAGCACGTGGAGTATCAGGAGCATAAATTAATAACCGCCTTGTGGAAGTCTAGGTGAGATGTTGAAGCAAATGGTGGGGATATGGTGCCGCAAATTCAGTGATGGACGCCAGCAAGTGCAGGACATACCGTGTCCTTGACGGACGTGCATGGCCACTACAGATGTAAATGTCAGGAAGATGGATGATATGATTAGAGTGAACCGGTGTATCACCATTGAGGGAGTAGCAGAAGAACTTGGAATCAGACATGAGGGAGTTCATAAGATCATCCACAACAATCTTCGATACAAGAAAGTGTCAGCACGATGGGTGCTCCGACACTCATGGAACAATGCATTGCTCCATGAGTGTCAGCCTGGAACATCTTGTGTGTTACCATGAAGAAGGCAATGATTTTCTGTTTCGGATTGTGATGGGAGATGAAATGTGAATCCACCATTTCGCAACCGAAACAAAGGTCGCATCGATGGAGTGAAAACATCTGTCATCACCTGCCCAAAAGAAGTTCAAAACAACTCCCTCTGTAGGTAAAGTGTCCTTCGCAGTTTTCTGGGACACCAAGGAGTTTTGACGTTGGACTTTTTGGAGGTTGGAACCATCAATGCTACGTGGTAATGTAACACCCTTTCGAAATAGAAAGAGGTAATTCAGAAAAAGCGGCCTGGCCTTCTCAGATCTGGCGTTCTGATGTTGGATGACAAAGTGAGACGATGCTCGGTGACAGCAATGCAAAATCATATTGCAACTCTTGGTTGGGAGCGCCTACATCATCCCCATATAGTCCTGATCTTGCACGAAGTGATTTCCATCTCTTTCCGGCTTTGAAGGAGAATCTCGACAGAAGGCGCTTTCGAAGCAATGCTGAAGCCGTTAAATGCTTCTTCCGTATGCAAAGACCTGAGTTTTACCTGGAGGGCTTATTGAAGCTTATCAAGAGGTATGACAAATGTCTCAATTTACTTGGTACTTATATAGAAAAATAAAGTTATGTCTTATCTTTAATGTCTCATTCTATTTTTTGACTTTCATACACAACTCTGACCACAATCGGCAGGAGAAACTTATTTTCCAGCTCCCCTTGTATATCTTCATCATATACTGCAGTTCTCAGCAGATACTGGTACTGATAAAAATAATTCTGACATCCATTTTACAAATAATCAAGAATTTTTATGGGAAATTATCTGTGCAAAATAAGAAAGGGTTCTCGTGAAACTACACTGAAGAGCCAAAATATTATGACCTCGTACTGCAGGTACAACCGAGTTATTGGAGACAGGTTGCACTAAATATTTAAGTAGTGGTCACCCAAAGTCGAGATATTGGAACATGGTGGTGTTTGCTGAGCTGCTGCTCCATACACATTAGGTGCATAGCACTGCTCCCAAAGATGCTCTATGGAATCAAGATCTGGTAAGTAGGTAGTCAGGACATTAATTGGAATTCATCACTATGCTCCTCGAACCACTCCAACACAATTCCAGCCTTCTAAAAGGGCACACGATTCCATTTCCTGTTGGAAAGATATATGCTGTTTAAGAGTGCAACCAATTTGTGATTGTGTTCAGATAGTCCACCACATTCCGAATCTGTTCTACCACAACTATGGGTCCCAGTTCTGCCAAAGAGAACATCCCCCAAAGCATAATACCACCAACCTGTAATCTGTGTATAGCCTGCTATACAAGAGGCGAGCGGCTGTTCTCCTGGAAAACACCATGCCCTGACACGACCATTAGCATGATGAAGAAATCAGGATTCACTTGAACAGGAAACTCTCTTTCACATATCTATAGTCCAGTCTCAATGTTCTCGTGCCTACTGTAAGCATAGTTGGCAAGCAGAGATTCAGGAGTGAGACGTGCTCCACAGTTACCAACATCCTACTACAGTGTCCACTGAACTGCTTGTTCTGAAACATTTGTACTTGGGCCTGCACTGCACTGTATTGGACTGCCTGATGTCGATTTTGCTACATTAGGCAGGATAGTCTCCGACATCCTCTTCCTTTGATGATGCATAGATGCCCAACATCTAGATGTCTACTGCTGGTTTCACCAGGGTTGGCTTTTTCCCGTCCAAAACTTGTTTTTCCCATCCCACTGGGAAAAACTGGTAAATACCGGGAAAAAGTGGTAAATACTGGGAAAAACTTCTAAATGACAATATTTAAGATGTATTCTGGCTTCCTGAATATAACACGTAAAATTAGTTAGAAATACATATAGTTATTACAAACTTCCCTTACGTTTAAAATTATTTTGTAGGAAAGCAATATAATTAAATAAGAAATATTGCATAAAATATAAAAAATGCTCATAAAATTTTTTAGTAATAATGAATTTTCTAATTAAATGTTTCAGAACTTAGAACACAATAAAATAAAATTATTAAACTTAAAAATATCAGTATCATCAAGAAGAGCAATGAAGAATTTGTGTTAAATTTAAATAAAAATGTTATTGTTTTTGTACATTATCAGTGCCAGAAGTACACCATATTTATTTACATTTTTCTTGTTGCCAGATTCTTGTCTAGTCTGTAATAGAATGACTCAAGAATCAGTCTTTGAAGACTAATTCAGATTTTCTTAAAAAAAAAAAAAAAAAAACCGTCAAACTCCATACAAAAACACCTTTTCCAAAGACATTTTTCTCTGAAGACATTACAAACACTATTTCACCTGCACTATGGTGGAAGAATTTAAGTAAAAGTAAAACTGGAATAGATGCAGAATTTCTCCAATTAATGGAACATCTTCAGGGGTGTCCTGCATCATCAGCATCTCTGGAGCGTATTTTTTCTAATTTTTCTTTCATTCAAAACAAGATTAGAAATAGACTGGGTTTACAAAAAGCATCTAAATTGGTATTTTGTTATATGATGCTAAAATCTAATAATGTGGAAGTGGAGGACGAAGAATATGAATACGATAACACTTGGCAAATATATGGGAATCTGTATGGTGTGTAAATAAATATTTAAATAAATGCACTCCATTGTCTGTTTTTGTAAATCTTTCTTTTCTTTCTTTTTTGTTTACCTTTCAAGTTATTTACTTAGAACTCAATTTTGACATTTTTAAAGGTTGTTTTGAATTTATATTTATTTTTTTAATAATCAGTTTTTCCCATCTGGGAAATACATAGTATTTCCCAGGACGGTAAATACCGGTTTTTACCATGGTATTTACCGGGAGTGGAAAAAACTTGCCAACCCTGGGTTTCACTGTCATTAATAACCTTTTTTATAAATGCTAACAACGACAAATCGTGAACAACCGACCAGTTGTGCAGTTTCAGAGATACTCGTTCGGAGTCTTCAGGCCATTACAATCTGCCCTCTATCAAATTAGCTTAGATAAACAGCCTTTCCCATCACTCACAAACGTTGGTGCAAAAATGATTCCTTCCTTCTCCAGCAACAGATAAATACCATTCCCACTTAATTACTTGCTCTCCATATGATCCAGACTAGTTCATTGAAAAATGTGGGGGTTGGTCATAATGTTTTGGCTTGTTGGTGTATGCCTAGAGTATTATATTGAAATCAAATTTATTTATCATGAATGGAATGCTAGAGTTGTGTGCTAGAGAGGACACGGCACATTGAAGGGTTAATGCCACTGCTGCATTGCAGCACATACATTTGCATTCAAATACTGGTGCGTAACAAGAGCATTCAAAGATCCAAGCTGAGTAGTTGTTGGTACGGAAGGGAGAACCGTAGCTGCCATTTCCTTGCAACAATTGGAGAAAACAGGTTAAAGTAAGTAAGACTAAGATGAATAAATTTTCGAACCAGGAATCGGGGTCAAATCGGGGCCATCGCTAAGCAACGGGCCTGCTTATGAGTTGCCATCGCTAAAAATGAGTTTATCATTGAGGCCTGTTTTCCCCAGTCACAGTATTCTATTTTATTATTCTAAGTATTATAAATGTTATATTATTTTATTATTTTGAAACAATTTTTTTATACTTTTGTCGTACTAAAGAACTTTAGATGTAGGTAATCGTTTTGTGAATCTTGCGCCATTTTCTTTCATGAAAATTTATCCTAAAATTCGAACATTTTGCTCTGAATGCAAAGTTAAGTGAACGCTTATGATGTATTTAGAAATTCTAAAAATATGTATGTAAATCATGTTTAGTGAATAATTACTCATGTGATATTTATAAATAAATTATTTTAATCAGAAACCGTATTACTATTAGTTTTTATTCTTGTAAATAAGCATGACGTTGTGATACTATTTAGACAATTTAATTTTGCCAGTTGAAAATGTTATTTATCAGTTGTATATGCCTTGATTATGTGATTCAGACTTACATCTGGTACAGTGCAGAAATACAGTAAATTATAAATTATTGATTTTTGCCCGTTTATACAGAAACTTCAAATGTAGTTAATATTTTGTACAAGCGTTCATTATGCTTGCTCAATTCTAAGTTCGATTGAGAAAGCGACAAAAGAATAATATATACTACATGAAATGTCTTTATTAAAGAATAATTAATTTAGGGATCGCGCTATCCATCAGCGTATTTTATCCATTTTCTCCAATATACAGGATATCCCGAAAACACTGAAATGCGCTTTAATACATCATTTGTTAAAGATTAATCTTGAATTGTTTAAAATAACGTAGGAAAATACGACTACGTTCATGAAATATTCATTATAAAAATGTCTTTCTCATTTATGTATTTAGTTATTTTAAAGTATATAAATATCCACTTGTGAAACTAAAATAAGCGCTACTTTGTTTTTCCTTCAAATTATATGCATCTATTTTCTTTATGTCAATATGTATCCTAGCAAACAAATTAATCATGAGTTCGTACTTGAATGAGCAACACAGTTAGTACTTAAAACTACATTCAATAACGTTTGAAAGCACTGGGAAGCTTAAGAAATGCCTGATGTATACGTGAAGACTCGAGCATCCGTAGGCCTCTTTGGATGGCTCATCAAAATACACGCGCAGGCCCGTTACTAATTGCGAAGGCCCCGGTCAAATCTGTCAAGTGTCTCTAATGGAGGATATCGCCTCCTTGGGTTCGAGGCTGTAAAAGTCACGTGACGGTGGTTCTCCATAGGTTTATGTGCCGGATTCCCGGTAATAAGCGCAAAATCAAAAAAATAATAATTATGCCTCTGTATTGGGCTGCCTATGGATGTTTCAATAACTCTCTGGAACCTGTACCTGACTACAAAAATATATCTTTCCACAGATTCCCATTAAAAAGTGCTGACATAATAAAACTTATACTGAGACGAGGCTATTTCAGTCACTCGTTGATGGAAAATATATACTTCATCCAATCAGATTACAGAGTTACTCATCAACACAGCCGAAAGGTCACATGTTGGTGGAAAAATGACGTCACACCGATAAACCTCATTACGAAATAAAATTGGGGACAGTTTATAAATTTAGTGCTTTTCTCAAATAGGCTTCTATTCCTTTAACAAAAGCGGTATTAACATTCATAAAACGAAGGAAACATGGATTTTTTTTATTTTTAGAAAATCTTTTCAGAATATCTTTTAATTAAAAATTTTTCCCCCATTTGTGTTACATTTTGAGGGCAAATTGAAAAAAAAAAGTTCTGAAATAGGGGACGTTTGGTCCCCAATTTCATACTAAAGTATTTATTTTGAATCAATCACCCAACTTGAATTTAATACAGTTATTGACCGTTAAAAAAAAAAAATTGGGCAAATCAGCTTGGTGTGCCCATTTCTGAAACAAACATTGAGGACGTGTCCATGTTTGAAAATTGTAAAAGTTTTTCCACAATTGATGTTTTATCTTTTGGAGGACAAAGTGACAGATATTTGAACATAGAATCGAGGACATGTCCTCGACTTTGAAACAAAACTGCGGACATTTATAATTAATGAAATAATTAACAGTAATTTAATAAAAAACTGCAATAATTAAAAATTGTCCCCAATTCCTGTTTTACATTTTGGGGACAATTTGAAAAATATCCTGAAATTGGGGACGATTGGTAAGGTGACCAAACTTCCCCATTTTCCGGGACAGTCCCCATTTTCAGGACGTTTTTCAAATTGTCCCCAGAATGTAAAAGTAGAACTGGGGACAATTTTTTAATTATTGCATTAATTATAAATGTCCCCAGTTTTGTTGTCAGAATCGGGGACATGTCCCCGATTCAACTACAAAAATCTGGTCACCTTAACGATTGGTCACTTTACGTCCCTAATTCAGCATAAATCACAAAATAACACAGAAATTGGGGACGTATGGTATGGTAAAGTGACCAAACGTCCCCAATTTCAGGACGTTTGTCAAATTGTCCCCAAAATGTAAAACAGGAATTGGTTATACTTTTTAACTGCATTGTTTTTCAATTCAATTACTGTTAATTATTTCATTAATTATAAATGTCCCCAGTTTTGTTTAAAAATTGGGGACACGTTCCCGATTCTATGACATAGAATCTATGTTCAAAAATCTGGTCACCTTAGATTTGTCCCCAAATGTACAGAAGCAATTGGGGGCACTGTTAATTATTTCATTAATTATAAATGTCCCCAGTTTTGTTTAAAAATTGGGGACACGTTCCCGATTCTATGACATAGAATCTATGTTCAAAAATCTGGTCACCTTAGATTTGTCCCCAAATGTACAGAAGCAATTGGGGGCAATTTTTAATTAGATTACTGTTACTTATTTCATTAATATAAAATGTCCCCAATTCTGTTTCAAGTTTAAAAATATGGTCACTAGGTATTATGGTTTGTTTGTGGATTAAGGCCGATTGACTGCACTAGGGTCCTAGGCCTATAGAGGGAATGCCCACCGTGCGGGACTTTCTAAGGGATCTTAGCCGGTATTTACGTGAGGTTTCGGAGAAAACCACGGAACACTCCGAATGGCTTGGTCGATAGGCGTTGTATTGTGGCAGTCGTATTGTATAACCAATCACAGGAGGCAGGTGACAGCACATTGCAGTGAAGCGCATATAACGTTAAAATGGACAAACGTCCCCAATTTCTGGATTCCTTTTAGTTTGTCCCTAGAAAGTAACACGGCAACTGGGGACGAAATTTTTAATTAAAATGGCTATTTCTTTCAAATTTTTAAAAAAAATCTATCATGTTTCCTTCATTTTATGAATATTAATGATGCTTTAGTTGAATAAACGGAAGCTTACTAGAGAAGATCATTGATTTTATAATTTGTCCCCCAATTCTTTGTTCTAAAGAAACTCTGGTCACCACTCAAAGGGTGTGTCCAGCAACACCACACTAGAGATAATGCCTTCGGACTGCGTTTTTTATGTCAGACTTGTTACTAGGAACTGTAGGAAGAGCGTGTGGTGAGACCTGGGTTTGAACCCAGGGACTAATGGGTGGTAGAATGAGGCGCAATCCGGCTCCGCCAAAAGGTATCCCAACTGACTGGCCTTCAATTGCCGGGTGTTGTGTGCGCAGAGGTAATCTCGTGCCACCACACAACTCCCCCCCCCCCTAGAGAGTCAGTCGGAGGCTGACGAACGATGTTCCAAGCGCTATGGAACGCCGCCACTCGTTGTGGACTTTGTGAGGTCGCTGCCACTCGTGGACTTTTGTCAGGTCGCTGCCGCTCGTTGCTGAAAGAGCCGAACGAGAGACGCAAGAGGTCGGTGCTGGCGCCATCTGTCGCTATTGTCGAGAAGGAGAATGCGTAACCGTTGTCCGGGTCATCAATGTAGGAAGAGCGTGTGGTGAAAGCTGGGTTGGAACCCAGGGGCTTGTGGGTGGTAGAATGAGGCGCAATCCGGCTCGGCCAAAAGGTACCCCAATTGACCGGCCTTCAATTGACGGGTGTTTGTGTGCGCGGAGGTGATCTCAGGCCGCCACAGAACTTTAGCGCCTGGGGACAACTGATGATTTTGCGCCCCCTCCTATTTGACAAAATGCAATGGGGAAGGTTATAGAATATACAATTTGGCGCAATTTGGATCCTGCGTCGGAGGACAGATGTCCCTCCACCACTGTCTCATGTCACAGAGGTTCAGCCGATGCGCTGTCGACAGTTAGTCTAGTTAACCTTTGTGTGCAATTGCCGACAGGCCATCGGCCGAACTTCTGTGACGTCTGAATGCAGTCCAGAGGAATCATCTTTAGTGTGGTGTTGGTCTGAGGAATGTAAATGTGGTGTTACGGCCAATTATCTGAGCGAGGGATCTAGGGCAAGGAGGGGGGGGGATTGCCTTCCGTGCGGGACTTTCGAAGGGGTCCTAGCCCGTATTTACGCGAAGTTTCATAGAAAGTCACAGAAAACTCCCAGCGGTTAGGTCAGCGGAAACGACCTGGTTTTGAACCAAGCATCTTCCGTCTCCCAGTTGAGAGCGCAAGCGCGCTCAGCCACTGGTCGAGCCTTGGTTGGAGGGAATCGGAAAACATCGGCATCAAAAACGGCAATCGTTGGAGAAATGCAAAAATGGAGCGATTTATCCGACATCTAAAAGAGTGTGATCATTGGATCTCGGCCAAAGCCGGAAGGATTTCTGAAACGGGTAGTTTTCTAAACTGTTCGCGTACCGCCGTGGTAAAAGCATACCGTGAGAGGCAAAATGGCATTATCCAAAATTAGCGACATGGCAAATGTGGTGAACAACGTTCCATAAAAGACAGATTTGAAATACGGCTGCGGTAATGCGGTTGGGCGTAAAGCTAAGGTGCCTATTTCTACTTGTGTTCCTTGGGCACGGACCCCTAAATGTTAGAAGTTATTATATACTACATAATCTACCCCCAAGTGCTCCTGCTATTATCAGGGACTGCCTGGGAGTCTTCTTAATATTCTATTTTACTTGAAATATTCCATCATTTCACAAAACGATAATCAACCTTACTCATTTACTGCACTCGAATGATTATTAAAGGGAAAAACAATAATCTTATAAAGGCAGTTATAGTACCTTTTTTCGCTGCTCGAGTTCCTTAGCTGCTGTTTAGATTATGTTTGCGAAAAAAATGCTGAAAACCTACAAATTCAGAATAAATTTGAGGCAGCACGAGATCGCAAACGCGCACATTACATCTCGGCTATTTGGAACCTTTTGCCTGGTCGGACAACGCCTTAATCTATCTCGCGGGATCAAAATCAGTCCACGCCACGCGCTTCTCTTCATTGATAACCCAGACAACTGAGCACGCATTTCTCTTTCGCGCCTTCAATGACAGATGGCTCCAGCACCGATCCCATTCATCGCTCACTTTTTCAAAGTCCACATACAACGCGTGGCAATGTCCATAACGCAAGAAACATCGTTCATTAACCTCTGACTGACCCTCGCAGAGCGGAGTAGTGCGACGACACGAGATCGCAAACGCACGCACTACACCTTTGCCGGGAAAATGACTACCATTTGTCCGGTCGGATAACGCCTTACCACGTGGAATTCGCAGGATAAAAACAGTCCTCGCCACAAGCTTCTTTTTAAACTTAATCTCGAAAGCCTCGTCATGATGAAATATACAAGATAGAGGGGACCGTTATCATAAAATCATTAAAAGAAAGAGCCCAGACAGCACAGCAAACTTGCAGCAAGCTTGATTTATCAAGTCAATAAGCTTGAAAATTTCAAGCGTGTAAGCTTAATGCAAGCTTGAATCAAGTGTTCTAGTTTACACTTGCCCAGCTTGCATTAAGCTTGACATTTCAAGCTTAATTTTAAGTTCAAAAAATTTTCCTAAAAAAATTTCTTAAATACACGGGCGCCGGTCGGCGAACTCGTCCCACATATTTTACTTTGCCACGCATTTTCCCCCTCTACGCTGAAATTTCAATTTAATTTAATCTTTTCCATCAAGTGTTCGTGGCTGGAATAGAACCCGGTACCTTTCGGTTGGGAGTCGAGCGCTCTATCCGTTCAGCTACTAAGCTTCACGCAGATATGACTAAAGTTTGAAGTGACTTATCACGCCTTTTTCTCGCCAGATTGATAAGTGGGCGATGTGTTATTTGCTTCTTTTCCATGGGATGCATCAAAATTAAAATAATGTTATATGTTATTTAGAGACTCTACTAATAGGGAAATAAACATAATATAAACTTAAGAGCAGCACACGTTTTAAAACTTTCAGTACCGCAACACTAATGAGCAATACTGCTGGCCAAAATCGAGACAAACGACTGATTTTGAAATCAATTTCGTAGTATAATTGTATTTTATTTTGAAGAATTTCCATATTTGGAAATATAGAATGGGTTTACTTACTTAGACACAAAATTTTGTGTTAAGTAATCTGAAATCAAAGAAACAGACAGTTAAACGTTACTTCCGAATGCTATATCACAGTTGCCAACAATATGGAATACAAACACTTTAGTCATTTTTGTAAATATTTCTTAAAATAACAAATAGTTGAAAAATTTTGCTATTTTTTAATGCTAAAAATTCTCTTTACAAATGTGGTTAGTTATTTTCCTACATATTGGTATGCTATATCGATATAGAGCATTTCAAAGAATTAAAAATAAGTTTAAATTAATTTATACAAATGTAAATTTGAATTATTTTCATTGTTCATACTTTATAATTAAAAAAATTATTTAATTTCTGAATTTTTTTTTATCCTTTGTAATTTTATTTTAAATTTACAAAAGTGTAAGATGTAAGATTTTTGGGCCCTAAAATCTGTAGGTCCTGGGCAGTTGCCCCGTTTGCCCTGCCGGTAATATGGCACTGGTAATATAAAATAAAACATATCTTTTACGAACTTTCAGCAAATTTGAGGACGCTAGACAATTAATGTCCATTCTCTTTCACAGATGGAGCCATCACTGCGCACTTTGAAAGCTTAAATCAAGCTTAAGCCAAGCTTGCATTAATACACCAAATTCAAGGATTGATTTAAGCTTATGTGCTGTCTGGGAGAAGAAAGCTCGATTCAGAAAAATCACGAAAGCCCATTTTATTTCTGTAATTTATGTTCTGAAGATTAGCTGATTGTTTAAAATCGTGTTATTGCTTGATAATTTCTGTGAATTGGCAATAGATATTTTTCATTAAATTTCTACAGCCAATAAAGTTCGTGTTTTGTCCTGTCAACTAGACTGATTACTGGAACATTCCTTACACAATAGACTTTTAAACTTATAAATGAGACAGATAAGTATTTTGCAACAATGTGATGTTACTTAAAGGAAAGATGTCTGTGGATTATTTTATGCAGATGTGAGAATGGTTGCCATTGTATTTTCATTATCAGTACATAAGATGACATTTCTGTCAGAGAAATACATTTTGAATATTAGGCATGGTCCTTTAGTCTCATTGCTAGAATGGACAAAATACTGTGTTGCTCAGCCTCATAGGTTCATTGCTCCACACCATTCATTGCTCCACACAATTAAAGCACATTCAGTAACATTGAAAATAGTGCCCCAAGAAGAAAGCATCAGATGCAAATGAAATTTAATAGACATAATGACATAGATGAGAGATTCACTTGATCTCAATTAAACAAATACAGAGAGTGCAATGACATAAATACAGGGAAACTTCAATAGCGCGTTGGACCGCGTCTTGCTGCAATATATGCCACAACATGGTTTGGCATTGAGTTGATTAGACATCTGATATAGTGCTGAGGCAGATGGCCCCACAAATTCTGAACAGCCACCTTCAAATCATATACAGTGTGACATGGTGGCAACTGGCATTTCAGCTGATCACGTACATGCTCTACAGGGGACAAGTCGGGAGAGCGTCCGGCTATGGAAGAGTCTGAACATGGCATAGAAAGTCTTCAGCAACTCTAGCTGTATGCGGATAAGCTTTATCTTGCTGGAAAATTGCCCCTGGGAGACCATTTAGGAAAGGTCCTATGTGGGGTCGAAGAATGTCATAAACATAACAGTGGCCCATTAAGGTTCCACATACCACAATTAGAGTGGACTGGCTATCATAGGCTATGGCCCCCAGACCATAAGGTCCCTCCCAGACCTTTTATTACAGACTTTATGTGCCACCTGTCACAGGATCACTAGTGTCTAAGCACAGAAGTGTGCTGTTTTTTCCATTAGTCTTCATTGTAGAGAAATGAAAGATTCGAGTTTGTTCGGGTTATCAATAACTAGGGAGCACATGGAGGAAGTTGGTATTAAACCAAAAACTCAAGAGTGGCGACTACAGGCTTTATCCAAATGGATAAAAAGTACACATGCCATTTTCCTGAGTTTGTGGAGGTGGTGATCACATGCTCTACCTCAGGATATATGATACCAGAGAATTAATGCTCATATTTGTTTCATGTAAGAGGTGTTCTTTAAATATGAATTCGAACACAGGTCCTTTGATCTGGGTAAACTGAAGTATGAAACTTCAGAACTTGTAATCTTTAACTCTTTACTGCACATATTTTTCTAGAAAGATCAATATTTATAATACATGCACCCCAAAAGGTATTTGATTATGAGAGAAATTTCCTATGTTAATTTTATGAGCAACTGATTAATTTTTGAACAAAGCATGCAGCTGATAATAAATGTTAGAAGTTATTATATACTACATAATCTACATTTTATAAAGAACAACCCTTTATAATAAAATTGACTTGCAATCGAATATTTTTTGAAAGGGTGTATTGATATGCAGCTTTGCATAAATGCATTGCAAAACTGTGTACTAAAGGGTTAAGGTTTGGGTAGACATGCTAATCGCCATCTTGACAAAACTGAACATCGGCATTTGAAGGCTGGAGAACTGGTACTACTGGTTTAATGCCTTAGACACTACTTTTTATATCTCAGGTTTCTAACTCCCACCACTCACTGATTTTATTGATGATCTATAAAAATTGAACTCATAACTTTCAGCTCAGCAGCAACTATTTGTGGTGCCCGAGAAGACCAATATCAAAGTCTATGGCATGTGGCACATAAAATTTATAATACGTGGCACTCATAAAGAATGACTTTCTAGGAATAGAGCGGTGACACAGACATGAGTATGCCAAACTGCACTCTCAACAAGAGGGTCTCTGAATGCTTTTCAAGAGCTTAGCATTGAGCTTTTGCAAGGTTGTGTCTTTTTAGCAGAGGCATATCTGTGAAGTAGAACTTTCAATAGACAACAAAACTGTGCATTCACCCATCATACATAAAAGCAAGCATAGGTGCAGTTACCTATGACAAATTTTTATTTTGCACTTGATTCCTTTTCTATGTTCATTGTTTCTTCCTGGTAAAAAAAGATTAATAAGGACTGAAAGAAAGTAAACAGGTTTAAGCAAATAAGATATTAAAGTATACTAGGCCTCGCAGTCGGTCCTATTTTTTTAAAATTCCAACTTCTGTTCTTCAACAGTTGTTAAATGTTCTTTTAGATGTTAAGGTTTCACCTATCAAATCACTAAAATACTAGGTGTTTCCACCGTAAGTGGACTGTAGTATTTCGAAAAGTAATATGAAGCAGTAGTAAGCAAAAGAAATTTTTTATTTCTGCAAATCCAAGGAAGCTAAATCCAAGTGCAAAAAAAAAAAAAAAACAAGCAAGTGTTACAAAAAAATCCAAACAAGCAAGTGATACAAAAAAATTCAAGTATAGGGAGAGGCGAGGTGAAACGAAGCAAATCTAAAAAATAACTCATCAAATAAAGCACCAAACATAGGCGTCCTGTGAAGGCGCAAACACTAGGCTTTATAAATAAAACTTTGATGAATGTAGGAATCTAAAAAAATAGGAACGACTGCAAGGCCTGAGTACATGCATGTTATTTTGAGCAAAAGAGCTATATAAATCCTATAGACATTGTTTTTTTTTAAAAAAAAGCATTCTTTTATAAACTCCCCCCACTTATTTTAAATAGATGAGCATCATCATAAGGCATTTTAAGCAATGACTTAATAGAGCTTAAAGTGGAGAGAGAGAGAATTAACAGATGTGTAAAAAAACTATTAATGTCATGCAAATCATTTTTAGAGTTCATATTAATTCATTACATTAAAAATTTTGTAGCAGTTGATGCATTTTTATAGCAAATACAGCATGGTCAAATGTAGAAAAAATCGTGAAAAGGTTTTTGTAAGATATGGTCTAAGATGTTTCTAAGCCGTTTTTTAAAGGTTGCTGGTATTATAGATTAAATGCAGTGGACCACTTACAAAAGAAAATTCTACTTTCCTTCATTACTTTGATTAAGTGATAAATTGATTCTTTAGAAATTCTGACATTTTATTATTTTTTTTTAAACTTGTGTTCAGGGATCATATTACATGCAATCTCTGACCAATATGCACCTATTAGAATCTTATTTACAACAATCCCTTATATTGATCCTCCTTCATAAGAATCATCTCTTGAGTTGTGATTACTTTGTTTACACAGCAGGGGCGTAGCCAAGGGGGGGGTTAGGGGGGTCATAACCCCCAATGAGGAGTTTTTTGCCATACAAATTGTATATTCTTCACTCCCTTATCACACACATGTATGCATATATGTCAGTTGCACTAGTCGTAAATCCCCCCCCCCCATGAAAAATTTCTGGCTACGCCCCTGTTACACAGTCATTGATTTTGCCATTGCTTAATCAGATGGTTGTTTCACCGAGAAACAAAATATTTAGAAGTATGTAAAAAAACACTGCTGAATGCATGAAAAGGATGTTAGACAATACTTACATGGTATTTTTGGTCACGTCACAGACAGTCATCTGCCCCACTTGCAATGGTCTAACAGGGTTTCTACAGATTTCATAGCTTTTGCTTCCCTGACATCTATCATGCTCTTTTCCTGACTTTTTATTTAGCATGCTTTCCAGAATTTTGCATTTCTATTTTTAATATTACATCCTTTAATTAATAACTTTTTATATATTTTGCCCCTTTTTTAAAAGTAATAATAATAAAATCAATAGACACAAAAATATTATTTGACATCACTGGATTCTAACAAAAACCATGTTTGATAATAATTTAGGATAAAATTAAGAATATTTCAACTGAACAAGATACGTTAAAGGACACATTTTAAAATTATTTATAAGGTTAAATAAGAAAATGAAAATAAAACAATTTCTACAATTAGGTTCAAACAGGAAGTATTTTCTTGATTTTGCTGCAAAATTCAAATATTCTTGCATTTCCCTGACCTTTCTTCAAATTTCCGACTTTTTCCCCAAATCCCTGACTTTCCAGGTCTGTAGAAACCCTGTCTAAATACAACATAGCTTATGATACTTCTAGGGGTGGCGCCAGCAGGGGGATCAGGGGGGCCATGCCCTCCCCTTCGGGGATTTTTTTAGAGAATTTGTTGGTTTAGAAAAACGAAGGAAATTTTGCAACAAGATAAAAAATTCCATTCAAAGTGTCTGACCCAACCGTAGAGGTTCCGTTCACTTCTATTCTCATTCTGCTTGGAATTATACGATATTCATATACTGAATATTGATTATCTGCAGCTCGGAGTATGTTTCTCGGGATTCGGAAGAACCAGCGAACAAGATCCACATTTCTAGGGTAAGCAGGGTTGCCCGATCTGCTGACAATTGCCTTCATAAAGACCTTTTTAACTTGAAAATCACTGGGCTTTCCTGTTAAGCAAGAACAGATAATTAATGACCATCGCATCGTAATAATTTTTAATATATGAAACCAAAGTAGGAAATATATCTCTTACTCGAATACTTTTTTGAGAGGCTGTGCAGGTACTGATTTTGAGGTTTTATCATTTGGCCACCCTGTCGGGGAAGATGACTCTCCCGTCAGGGAAAGTCTGGCGCTATCACTGGATACTTCACAGTTGTACCTACCAATGATGTGAAAAAACAGGTTATTCCTGTGTTCACTGGTGGGTTTAGTCACTTAACAACCTCCTTCTTTCATACACAAGCATATTTTTCCTTTTTCCAAAATTCTCAAAGGATTAATTATTTACAAAACTAATTCATTTATGCATTTTCTTCAATTTTACATATCTATTTATAATACTTCATGTTAATATCCATTCCAAAATAGATGGAATTTTTTTATATGAACAGCTTATTTCAGAAAAAAATAACAGATTAAATTTGGATGATAAAAGTATTTTTGTAATAAATAAGTAAATGTGTTTCATAAGCTGAGCAACATGAAGGTTATTTTAACAATATAGTTTTAGTCGCATAAAGTTTACTTTTTAAAGACCTACTTCTGAAGCAGATGCCATATCAGGAATCTCACTGCAAAACAATGATGTTGTCAGCATTCCATTTTACAGGTTCAACGATCCCCCTTTCTTCATCTTTTTATGCGCTGTGCTAGTCCAGCTGGCTTTTCTTTCAGCTATATGTTGTGTGGTGAAACTTGACTTTTCAAAAGCAATAAATGGATGAATTCACAACCTTAAGGAAACAAATAATTCAATGAATAAATGATAACGGAAAATTTTTAACCACAAGGTATATTAGCAAAAACATGATTGGGCTAGTATTTTTGTATTATATATATGTTTCATATTCACATAATTCACAAGCCAGTAAACAGGTAAGTTGTACTCCCTACCAAAAAGTATTTTCTTTGAGTCAAAGGAACTGGCTGTCCATAATAAAGTTTGATCTAAGAGGTGGGGGAGCAAGTTCGACTGTTTTAGGTTTTGTTTTGGCAAATTTGCTTTTTTTTAGGTATGTAAATCTTTTGTCTAGGTATGTACTATTTTTATAAAGCAATGTGCTAAACTGGGCATGCTGAAAATTTTATTGTTTTAACTGAGATGTATGAGAATAAATGGAGAACTATTCTAATATCAACCATATTATGCTTGTCGAGTATGAACAACACACATGCCTAAATCATCATAAAATCTCCAGAGAATGAAAAGTTGTCATAGATGGCACATATCCAAGCAATTTAAAATCTGTATGAAAAATAATTGTTCATCTGTAGTATGCAATAAATAGAAGGAATTAATCAAATAAGCTACTGACAGCAAAATTCAAAATTACAACAAACACATTTTACTTATTTTTTCAGAAAGGGAGGGGGGGGGGAGGCAAGAAAAAATCACAGGATTAAATTACCTACTTTGAAAGTTTTTAATTAGATTTTAACAGGAATTTGCTGTGTGGAAATGCAAACTATTTACAACAGTATTAATTACTACATGATTCACAATATAACCATAACAGATTAGTGAAAAAAATCATTGATTAGAATCATTATACTTCTAAATGATAAAGAACAAACGATTTAATTAATGCAACAAATTATACTACAAATGAAAGAGAATAAACAGATATTGTTTAAATTAATGATCTAATTGCAATAAATTCTAATCGCTAAATGAAAATATTGATTGACATTTTACACCCATTAAATATAAATTTATAGCTCATCTTTTAAATGTACCTGTATTATTATTAAGCTTCATTTTGAGTAGGAAATGTCAGCATAGCTTTTGTCACTGTCCTTGAGTGAATTATACAAATATTAAAAATTTCGCGAAAATATTAAAGAAATGTTTACATTTTTAATCAATTATACGTTTTAAAAATAAAATAATAAAGAGAAAAATCAGGTTGTAATGCAATAAACAAATCTATGGCCAGTAAATCACATTCAGAAATTGTTTACACAATACAGCTACATATTTCGGAAAATTGAAAGCAGAAAAATTCACACAAACTATTCCTTAATAATCTGATAATTATATTTCTTTTAAAAAAGCATTATTTACCTCCTTTTTTCTGGAATACCATCCATCAGACTACAGCGTACACCACCACCACCACGTAGACTACGAAACGGCCGTTAAAATGAAAACGCGGGAATTCTTATTTGCACCCCTGTGCGTCATCAATATTGGCGTGTTGGCGATGCATACCGTACACCACTGGTGTGCGACCAAAACTGCTTTCCCCTGTGCTTTCCCCCTCTAAATCAGGGCTGCAAATAAGCAGTCCGGTCAAATTTAGAGTAGCTTTCAGATATGGCATTTTTTTACTGGGAGTTGTACACATATTAAAATACGAAATAGGGTCCCTCCTTTCCTACCCTTTATATTTAGAAGATTGTTGCTATTTGCCTAAGAAAATTAATAAACCAAATCCCGCGTCTCTACGTGGAATAGTTTCCGAGATATATCATTTTGAAAATTTTGGCATTTGTAAAATTCTACCTGTTAATTTCACACATTTGAGAGCATTAATTGTTCTTCCCAACAATGGGATCTTTATTTATCTTTTAACAACTCATAGATGGTCTCCTAAAGTAAGGATTTTTTCGTCTGAAAACTGACGCCGACACAGTAGGTAAAGTGGCGTAAGTCCTCATTTTCAAAATTAAGTTTCTCGCTAACTATTTAATTTACAGACAACGGATTTGTTTTATTAATTTTCTTAGGCAAAGAGCAACATTCTTCTAAATGTAAAGTGTAGGAAAGCGGGGACCGTATAAAAATTGAATTTCATATTTTAATATGTATGCAACACCCAGTGAAAAAAATGCCATACTTGAAAGCTACTCTTCATTTGACGAACTTTTCTAACTGGAAGTATGTTTCGATCACTTACGGTTTAAAAAATAATCACCTTAACATCTATTTTGAATCATCCGGTATAGTAGTATTATATATAGATCATAATGAATTATTTTGTATCCGAAAGGTACTTTAATTTTTCTCTTAAGGGGCACACCTAGTGTGACTGCCAAACAAAAAGGTGATTTGGGTGAATTTCTTTAAAGAAAGAGGACTGCATGAAATGTATTAAAGTTTGGAGGATATGGTATTTATACTTAAATAATAAATATACACTGAAATTCTAAGGAAATCTAAATTTTTTATGAATTCACCTTTTCAAAGCCAGAATTAAACAAACAAATATTAGGAATTAGTAGAAATTTATTTTGTTTGTATCCTCAGTTTAGGGTACAATGAAAGACTTGTAGATGGGGTACAATGAAACCTGTTTCATTGAACCCCAATTGAATGCATTCACTTAAAATAGAGATGCCACTATTTAATATTTAGATTGAGATCTCCATAGAGAACATAAAGTTAACAAAGAATTGTTTTTAAATCATACTCTGAAGAGGGGGACAATCCAGATGGTATTTCAACTAACAATCCAAACAGTATATGAAACAACGAAACAGATCATAACTAAAAGTATTACGGTGTTGTGACGTTGTTCGAATAATTACGAGTAATTAGAACTTAACACAGAGATATATCTGTGCCGCTCCCTTTTTCTTACCCCTCACTACTTGAATCTCTCCGATAACCTTTGATCTGCGCGGTATCATAAAGAATGCGACAAGAAGCTATAGATCTTCGATAATGTGCAGTTCTGACGTTATAGAACGGATAAATCCCCGAGTGTTTCAGGGGCTCTTCAGAATTGGACAGTATAGCGACTTGCGAATCTCATAACTTACGGACACTTATTTCAAGGATGCCACGTGATCGAAATCCACTTGAGATCCCAGCGCAGAGCAAGATCGGCAGATCAAAACAGAAAGTATATCGGTTTCAGACAGTGACCAGTACAGAGATACATTCCTCTGGTTTCGGGCCACACTCCAAAAATGTTTTCGAACCCGCCATCTGCCTGTTTAAGTTCCAACTCAAATCTTTTATGTGTTTTTATGTGCGTCTAATAAAGTGTTTTGTGTGAGCAAAAGGGCTCTATCTTTATTTAGGACGTCACAGTGTACTGAACAGCGAATTCGAAAATATTTACAATGGGGACTACATCAACTTACTCGTGGAAGCATAAGACATGATATGACAAATTTCATTAAAGGGAACAACTCGATCATTCAAAGCTTTCCCATTTAAAAGTACCCCATCTAAAAATGTTTCATTGTACACTAAACCAAGGCTACAAACTAAATAAATTTTTACTAATTCCTAATATTGATTTTTTAAATTCTGGCTTTTAAAGTATAAAGGCCACACCATAGTGATCACAATATTTGAAAAATAAATAATTATGCATATGAAAATATGGAGATAAAACACAGCTACTTTTAGTAACGAAATTTACTTTCAGTGGGGAAAATCCAAGAATTTTCTATATGCCTTTTTCTAAAACGAAATGCGATTGTCTCCAAATCGCACTTTCTGTGACAAATCCTAAATTACTAAAACTATTGATTTTAGATAGCATATTTCATTGTACCCCGTGTTTCATTGTAACCCAACTTCCCCTATTTAACACAGAAAGTGTGTTAAAAATATTAATAGAAAATACCTTTAAGCACTTGAATATATAATATGGGAAATACTCTTTTCACATAGACCGTGAATGCTGACGCTCAGTAAAAGATCTCCATCTTCCGTTTACTTAGTACTGTAGTTCTTTCAATCTACTTCCATGTCTTTAGTAGTGTATATGCAAGTATATTTTTACTATTTCATAGTATCATTTACTATTTCATAATAGTAATTAATATTTCATAGTATCTTAAAACATATCCAGAGCTACTAACGATTTCGGAATATAAACAACCAACTTTTTTTCAATAGTATATTTTTAAGAATTTTTTCAAAATCATGATCACTTCCACCACCAAGCTCAGCAAATTTGCTGTATTCTAAGACAAAAATTACTGTTTACAAAAAGTGATTAGCTATATTCCGTAACTGTTGCCAGCTATGCATATTAATTCCTTTTAATGCAGCAAAAATTACTATTGTCTTCCTTTTCATTGTCCTTTACTTTTAAAGTCGCTTGCGTAAATCAGTTTCATCTAATATGCGCCAACGCAATCGGTAATTTCAGAAACTATTATTTTTTGTTGTTTCAAAATACCAGTGTCGCTTCTGTATATTTCGCGTAAACAGCAGGGTTTCATCATCATATGTTCTTTTTTAATTTATTTTAAAAGTTACGAAATTCGATGCAACCGTTATGCATACTGTGACGTAAAGAACAGGAACTGTTTGGTTTTCTTTTCCGTGAGGTGGAGAGCTTGCGTCACCGGTGTTTTTGTTCGCATATTTTTTTTTAAATTGCAATTCATCTCTTCCTGCCGAAGCCTCAAGTACTCGAAAGAGAGTTAAAATTTGACGATTATGCGAAGATTTGGGCCTTTTTCTTAAAAATCCTGTTGGTGCCGGGTGATAACTTTTTGATTTGGGTATATTAATTTACAAAATTATTTTTATTTCAACCTATATATATATATATATATATATATCTTCGGGATCGAAGAACCTGGAAAATCTGTCTAAATGGGTAACTTTATAAAAATGAATTAAAAATTGTTTAGTATTTTTTTTTTTTTTAGTAAATTGGATTAAGTCCTCGATATTAAATTATAAATGTAAGTAACAATAATATTTTTTGTAATATACATGACGTTTTCAATTAAAATCAAAGCAATAAATCATGAAATCTTCTAAAAATTGAACTCTGAAATGAATGCTTTGAAGCTTACGTATTTCTAAAGTTGACAGTCATTTTTGTTACTACGGTGTTTGATACAGCTTCTCGATTTTTTTTCTATTACGTCATGTAGTTTTTGACTATTTCTTCGTTTTTTGTATCTTTTGCATTTCAACTTCTTAACGTGGTACATTATTTCGCCCCATCATGGCTGAATCGATAAGACTCAGAACATGGTAGACACGTCACGGAACCTTCTCACCTCAAAATATGAGGTGAGAAGGTTCTGTGTTTGGGCCTACCGTTCAGCTGTCAATTTAACGTTCTGGAGTTTTGGTCGGTTTTCTCCAGAAGCAAAATAAATAATACTTTTTAGAACCCCTTATAAATTCCTCAACCCTCCCCCGTCTCCCGTAGGCAGTTTCCTCTCGTGTAAGCTGACATAACACGATACACATGACACAGTCATCAAAATAGATGATTCAAGATGTTGAACTCTTTTCCAAATGTTAAATTCAATGTAATCTTTTATTGAAGTATATTTTTAGTTCTTGAAAAATCCTATTATATATTACTATCTTGAGTTAATACTAATCTTGAAGTCAGATACTAATCTTGAGTTTGTCTGTTTTCATTTACAGATCATACTAGTTTTCATACTCCTAAAGGCCTGATATGCTTTCTGCTACCTGTCAGAATCGACAATAACAGGTTCTCAGAATGCCAAAACAGCTATTTCTTTGGACAACATTTTATCTACTGTATTTCTTATTTTCGGCTCCAAACATATAAGAAGTAAGTCGCCAAATATGCCGCTTTATATGTGTTATCGAGGGCTTTGTTTTAATATAGAACTACATACTACGTGCCCATACCTTTATAATGTATGCTGGAAGAATGATAACATGTTAAGATAATTTATGTAGCCTCATACAATCTTTAAGTTATACTTGCAATCATTAACCGCCTAAAGTGAATAACTTGCCAAGTTGTTTCTTTTCTTTTTTCTAAGCTCCATTAAGAATTAAATTCACAAAAATACTGCTCTAGCACAATAGAAACTGGTATGAGTTGTTCATTGGATTCTTAAGCGATTTGAAGATTGGGCGTAGCTCTAGGCCTCGTATTTTCATTATTTTTTATTCTTGAGCTATTTTTATAGTTATTTGCTTAAATGCTTGATTCTTGATGCTCTTAATTAAATTTTATATTTTACAAAATGTGCTGAAAGGAATTTTATAACAAAATAAGATATTCCAATCGCGAATTCCGCTCAGACATGTAGCTAACATGCCTTCAATGCGAAGCCAAAGCTTTCAACTGTGACAGAAAGATCCTGACTCTTTCAAAAATCTAAAGAAGTATGAAAGAAAATTACTGTAATAATTTACATTGTAATTATGATTTTTTTTAGGAAAATTGCATATAGTGACACAGTTTGACTATGTTTTTGAAAAAAAAAAGAAAATGTAAACGAAAAATTAGAAGGCAAATGTAAGTATATGGTAGTACAATAAAACTATAGAAATGAAAGAGCATTTATATATGAGGCGAAAGTAAGTTTCGGAAGTAAGTTCCGTTTTGAAAAATAAATTGGTAAAAAATACTATTTTCAAGACAATTTTATTTTTACATGGAAGAGCATGGCTTAAACTATTATTTTACATAGTTTCCGCCAATGTTCAAACACTTGTCGTAGCGGGTTAATAGCTGTTCTATGCCTTCTTCACAGAAACATCCTGCCAATCACGATAACTACGACTACGGTGAAGAAAACAGTGGCGCGCAATTCGAAACAAACGTATAGGAATGCTCAGTAAAGGAATTTTGTTGCTTCGTGACAATTCTCGGCTTCATACTGCTGGTGACACTCAAAAGATTATTCTACAGTTTCGTTCGGAGCAGTTCGATCTCCCGCCGTACAGCCTTGACTTGGTGCGGTCCGACTAACACTAGCTCACGGACATGAAGCGCGAGCTAGGCGGCAAGCTCTTTGAATCCGACGATAAAACGAAAAATGCTGTGAAGTCGTATTTATCGTCATTGGTGGGAAGTTTCTATGAAGAAGGTATAGAAAAGATGGCAACCCGCTACGACAAGTGTTTGAACATTGGCGGAAAAGTATGTAGAAAAATAGTTTAAGGTATGCACTTTCATGTGAAAATAAAATAGGCTTGAACAAAAAAATAATATTTTTTTTTTTTTGCAAAACGGAGCTTACTTTCTGAATACGCTTCGTACATTTTTTTTAATTCTATGATTATAGATATTTTTAACATTAAAATTGATTCAATTATTCAATTTTTTATTTATTGAAATTCGCGTAAAAATTAGCTAAAAAATCAGTTTTTGACAAATATTTTAAGTGTCTTGGGGCTCCGGAAGATGTTAAGTCAGGTTGAAGAAATTTTATGTGCATGGTAGTTCGCTTAAAACACTGCATTTGCAACCCGCGCCAAGTTCTTTATCGAACTTCGATTTTTTTTTTTCGATTTACCTTAATGCACACAATTGTAATAAGTTTTAAAAATAGAGAAATTAAATGAAAGAATATGTATATATACATAGTACATAAGATCTCATAGATGAACCTACTTTCATTATTTCAGTTTAATAAGGTTTTTCAAAGAATGTGCCCTGTGTTAAAATAAAACGAGAGTGTAATTGAGATTTTTGGAGGAAATGAACTTAATAACTTCTGTCTCTGACAAAGGTTACAGCTTATCTCTGGAGCAGCTAATTAATATAAAAGAATGAAAGCAAACCAGCATGTTGTATTTCAGAGCACTATTTGCCTGCGGTTCTTTCGCAGTTTCATCAGACATTATTTCATTTCAGAGATCGTGTATCGTAACAAGGCATTTCGAAAGGATTTGTAGAAACGCATAAAGCAATTACCTTACAACAAAGCGAAGAAATAAGGGTACTGGAGATTCAATATATAAGTTTTGCTTTGTGGACTTATTAGATGGAGGAACTAAGTAACGATGCAATTTAAATGCTATTGGATAAATTAGAATCTGCCAATTTATTTTATTCCTAACACGGAATTTTCAAACTATAGCCTGATTCTAAATTATATTTTGAAACAGATCAATCGATAAGAAGAATATCCAAAGATATATTTAAAAAATGTACAAAGAAATGCTTATATCATTCAAATATATTTTGAAAGTAAAATAAGAGATGAAACGTGTTAACGACAAAAATTTGAATACACAATGAGTATCAAATTATATTTTCCATGTTTTAATGGGCTTCCATAAATAATGTAACACATTTTTCAATAAATTTTGACTTCTCCCTCCCCCTATCTCTCTCTTTATTGCAAAATCTGATGCGCCCCACCCCCATTGTTCGTTAAGTTACAACCTTAAATATCATTTTATAAAAGACTTACTCAGTTTTAACTCACAAAATATATTTACTATTAGGTTGTAACGAAAGTTTTCCGCCACTGGAAGTATTGTCTGCACAAACAGTTCGCGTTGGTGTCAATGCCAGTATTTTGTCAAACGATTTTTGTTATTTGAAAGAAAAAGACTTGTTTTAGAGCACTGTGTTGTGAAATCTGTAAAACAATATCTTTATGATTAAGTATAAGGTGTCTGAAATGTAACTATCACGCTACCAGATTGAACCATCATTTACTCTCAGTTCTGTTGCAAAAAGTCAACTACAGAATGACACCGAATCATGTGTACAGCTTAAGGTACTACTGTTGTATCATACGACATTGTGAAGATTTGGTACCGAAAGTTCAAAAACGAGGACTAGAACATTGAAGAAGCAGAGCGCTCTAGCCGGCCTACTGATGCTGATGAAGCCCGCCTACGAGAATTTGTGGAAGAAGATAAAATATTCATCCACTCGAGAGCTAGCTAAAAGAGTTAGACTTTAGTACCATGTCCATTAGTCGCGCAAGGCATC